>JACEGR010001246.1:0-179989 GCA_014170235.1 Listronotus bonariensis
TTTTAGTTAAGGTGTTACCTAACTACTAACCAGACTAAGCAATATTTCAAATAAAAGAAAAGCAACGTAAATTTTGGAAACACATAATGACTAATAAATAAAAGCAAGACCGAAAACTCTTTTTGTTTTAGAAATATTTTAGAATGATTTAAATATATAATTTTTTAAGTTTTTTTTGAAAAAAAAATATTATCTTGTTAACTAAAAATTTTTTATCACTGTTTTTTTAATTAATAGTTATTGTAAATTCTATGAATTTTAATGACAAATAAAACCTTATAATTAAAAAAGGATACTAAGCTATTTTTTGTAATAAAATAGTCAGTAAATGTTTTGTTTTGAAAAAACATTATATCAATTTTTTTAACACAAAAATAGGGTTCTATGTTTTTCCTTATTATTAGTCAATATTTGTTATTAATTTATATTTTTTTATTTATTTTAAAATATCATATTCTTGACAAAAAAAATTATTAACTATTTTCTTTATTATTTCATTGCTTGTCCTTAGCAATTATTTTCCAAGAATATAGGTATGGATTAAGAATCACCCTGTATCTTGTTTTATTTAAGTTTGTTGCTTTTCAGTTATTTCGTCCATGGAACTTTTGTAAATGTAATTTACGAAATTGCCAAGCAAGAAACTTTCATACACTTACTCAAAATATTTTGCCAGCAAAATTTGCTTCCTTATATTATGTTATTATATTTGATAAAATATTCTCCACCGGATGGTAAACCCATCAAAATTAGACATGTTAAATGGAGTGTTGTAGTAATGAGGCTGCAAGCTTTAACCCTTTACTACCAGAATTCTTATTTTCCTAAAAAAAATCTTCTTGTTGAAACTAATTTAAAATTGGTTTAAAGGAATATTTCTTTAAAAAATTGTTTTACTTGTTTTTTTGAAAAAAATAATGTTGCATATATGCAACGCTAGGTAGTTATGGGATCAAAATGTAGTAAAAGCACACAATTTAATGATTATGTTTTATGATAAAAATAAAACGAAAACCTCGACCAAAACAACATTTATTTGGTATAAAAATTCATTCCAACCAATGCATACACCAACACCACTCTTTTACACATAATTATAACATAAATTTAGATCAAGAAACGATCCATACAATCTTATCGAACTATATGTATAGCTTATTATGTTGCTTGAACTAAATTAGCGGATGGTCGCCCTGGTCCTTTTGCTGCTGTTCTATACCTTATGAGATATTAAGGATATGTTTTGTATTGGTTTGGCGGATTTATAAAATAGATGTTATTTATTAAAAAAAAAAACACAAACATATTTCATTTAACGTCAAAGGTAGTTCAGAAATTTCTAAAAAAATATAAACGTTTTAAAATTTTTACCCTATACAGTAGTTATTCCTATATTTTACCTTGGCAACGGTGGCAGACTTGCCACCAAAACGTCAATTTTTATTTTTTACTTATTCTATTTTTTTGTATTTCTTGCTTTTAATCTAACTTGGCGTGTGCCCAAATAAATACCATCTTTCTCATGAGATATATCGTGACAATTTTCCAGCGAAAGGGAAGTTGCCAAGTACTATTTCCGGCTCTATTGTATAAGTTTCATATATTTTTGATGGATACGTCCACCATCCAAGTAAACAGGCACCATAACCACTTTTTAAAGAGAAAAACAATCCTGTATATATTGTGCTACGTTTTGATCCATTATATATGTCCTCTAAAAATCTGAAATCTTGAAATAGTTTTCCCTACTTTAAAGGTCGCCGTTTGTCCATAAGTACTTTTCTTAGATGTTTTTTAAACAGTTCACCTTTTGCGCATACTGCAGAAATTTATTCTGATGACTTTACTTTTTTAAAATATTACACAGTTTTAAGTCCGCTCTTGCCCGAAATTGTCGACGTATGGATAATTTCGGTCCCCATCGTTATAGTTGGGGATCCCTTGACCATTTTTACAAGTTATTTCTAACAATCTAATTTTTTAAGTAGCTTAATTTTGACGAAATAACCAACTTTTTTCCTTACAAGAATTTTTGTTGGTAGTAGCATACAAGTTTAGCAGAGTTTAAATATGTTGATTTGATAGAATATTGAAAAACCAGGATGACGTACCTTGCAATTTGTAGGACAATGTGGATGTTAAATTATATAAATTTTATTTAATCAACAGAACATAAATCAGCTGGTTAGTAGTTATTTTTCACGACACCGTTAACCATACATGTTAATGGCAGGGGACTCTTTGATGAAACCTTACATTTTAAAGGACAAATATTTTTTTGGTTTATTTGGATAATTATCTTAAAAATAAACAGAGAAAATTCCTGTCAGTAATAAATATATTCGTCAAATCAACACACTTAATTCCTGCCACCCCTGCTACCACCAACGAAAATTGTTGTTAGAAAAAAGTTGGCCTTCTCATCAAAATAAAGCTACTTCCAAAAAATTAGCTTGTTAGTAATGACTTGTAAAAATGATCCAGGGATCCCTAATAATTATTATCTTAATCCCCAAAATCCTAATTAGTTACAGCGCTGACTTTAAAGGAACTCAAAATAAATATTTTTAATGTCAATTATATCATCAACTTAAACATTTCCAATGATTTTTAAAGAAAAATCTGTTCCTGAAACGAAACGATTTATAGCTAAAACTACAAAGTACAGTAGTGCATTATCCTAGCTTTGCATATGTCCAACAAGCGTATTTACGCTAAGGTCTTTTGATGGTAAAAACCCAACCACAAAAACGTGGGCGTAACATACTAATACATCCCTAGTAAACACGTAAATGCCAAATTACGTTTGGAGTTTGTAAAATAAAATGTGTACATTTTATTTACTCAAAATTCCAAATTTTTCTTATTTTTTAAAACATTGGCTCACAAAGCCACTATTTTATGAAGAACACAATTTAAAAAATCCTTTTAAATTATTAAATTTTTATTTGTCAAAGCCTTCTGTTAACTTACTGTAGTGCTATAAATTTCCTAAAGCTATTTTTTTTGTGTAAGTCTGGTAAAAAAAACCTTTAATTTACGTTGCATATATGCAACGCTTGGCGTTAAAGGGTTAATGTTTCTTGTTTTTGTCATATTTAGAATTTAACTAAGTGTTTAGAATTTTGTTTTTCCAAGTATACATCAGATACCTTACTTTAGCTTTATACTGACCAAACCATGCTTCCTTTGTTAATTCAACAAGAAAATTTCATGCTGAAATGTATATATACGATTCTCAGAGCGTACTGACGGCGGCGCGGCGTGGTGTATTTACCCAAGCGAAAAACGACTCTTCGTCGAATTTGATTAAATGTTTGACTTCCATTTTAATTTGGCTACACTTCTCAAGAGGATTATTTAATTTTGGTTTGGTTTAAAAAAGAGGTACTTGTATGACAAAACTTATTAAAAGTCAAATTTTTTATTTTTTAAATTTACATTTACATTTTAGGAATAAAGATTTAAATAAGAAAATTCTTGGGCCCTTTAAAACTGGGTCTTCTAAACTCCAAAAATACATTATTATATCATTGCCATATATTTGTCTCCCTGGTGGAGCAGTGGAGAGAGCTTTGATCATCAAAGCCAGAAGTCGCCGGTTCGATTCCCAGCGAGGGAGACATATTTAGGTAGTAGTTATTAAAAAAACGTCCGTGGTGGCACTACCGCGTTGGATACAGGTGCTGTGAAATGCATAACTGCATGTTTCAGTGCTTGGAAAACATTGACGAAACAGGGGAACGATGGATTAAACATCTAATAACCCGACCCTCACGGTACTCTGGTACTTAGGCATAGGCCTACGTGGGATGTAAAAAAGAAAATAATATCTTAAAAATATGTTATTTTTTTATTTGAAAACCATGCGTCAGGCAATATAATATTAGAAAATATAATTTTTTTAGGAGTATATAAAATTTATATTTTTTTAAATAAGAAAAAACAGTGAAGTACCACATTTTTGTTTAAACATACATAGTTAAAATCCAGCGTCTGACATGATGCGCTTGTCAATACCTACAATCTACCAACTAAACTCTGTTCTTGACTTTTTAGTTTTCTGTCTTGTCGACGCATATCAAATATTGTGGAGGGTCAATCTTCTTTAAGCTTTCACCAACTTAATACCGGGTGCCTCAGGCTCAGTACTCCCCTGGAATATTGTTCTCATATCTGGGGCATGGCGTTCCCCACAACCCTAAGCATTCTTGATTCAATTCAAAGAAGATCTATTCGTCTCAATAATGATTCTTCACTTACAGAAAGGCTTCCCTCTCTTGCTCATCGTCGGGCTGTGGGGAATTTATCGCTTTTATAGGTACTTCCATGGCTTCTGCTCTGAAAAATTGTCAAGTATAGTTCCTCCACTCACGGTTCCCAACAAGAAAACTCGTGGTGCCGCGCGTATGCATCCCTATACGGTCCAACTGGACAGACCCCGATCTTCCCACTTTGTTCGTTCTTTTATCCCTAGAGTTTTAAGAATGTGGAACCTGTTGCCTGCGGAGGTCTTTCCCTTCCCCCAAATCTTCAAGTATTTAAGTCCTGTGTCAACAATCTCCCTCTTACCTTGCTTAAGACACCCATGGTAGGTTAGTATTTAGGCTTTAAGCCTTCGTGGTTTGTGCAAAGATAAAAAAAAGTTCTGGCACCAACTTGCTTCTTCTTTACATCAACGACCTTCTTTCTTTCACAACCAATTCTTTTCACAGTTTTGCCGACGATAGTACCATTCACTTCAATTTTTTGGTTCTCAAACCAATCTCTAAAGCCGAGGCAAATGGAGGGCGTCGCAGATATCTCTTTTACTGAAGCCTAATTAAATATTGGATGGAGGCGCAAAAAGATCATCTGATTTCATTTATTCAAAAACAAATTATGTTCCCTGTAGATAAAAAGTCATTAAATACTTATCTTTTATTTATCAGCGGCCAGGTTTTGCAGAGCAAAGACACGTTTTATTATGTGGGAGTAACCATTTAAGGATAACCTTAACTAACATAAACACATACGTATAGTTTTCTTATCTGGAGATGGCGTTCGTCTTAACCCGTAGAATTCCTGATTCCATTGAAAGAATCTGTTTGTCGTATTAATTATCCCATGCTGACAGAAAGGCTCTTGTTTATTATCTGGCTATTGCTTTTATTAACTTAGGTTGTAACTATCTATCAATCTATCAATCTGGCTGGCTATGTAACGGAATCTTTGAGCCTAATTTTAACCAACTTCCAGCTATTCGATTTCTTTGAAACTTTGCACACGTATTAAGGAAACATGACAATGCAATAATCTGCAAACAGTATCCCGTTATCTTTTTTTGGATCGCCAGGAAAAAAAAATTCCATTATATTATAAAAACAACACCTAGGATGCCATCTGTTGGCAACATTTCAAACTTTGCTATTAAATGAAGAAGAAATTTTTAGATTTTTACACAATTTGGTTAGTTGCACCATTGGTGTTCAATTTTTATGAACAATAAAAATTAATAAGTTCTTTTACACAATAGGGTTAGTTGCACCATTGGTGTTCAATTTTTATGAACAATAACAGTTAATAAATGCCGTTAACACGCTTTTTATTAACTGAGGTTGTAACTATCTGGCTATGTAACGGAATCTTTGAGCCTAATTTTAACCAACTTCCAGCTATTCGATTTCTTTGAAACTTTGCACACGTATTAAGGAAACATGACAATGCAATAATCTGCAAACAGTATCCCGTTATCTTTTTTGGATCGCCAGGAAAAAAAAATTCCATTATATTATAAAAAACAACACCTAGGTTGCCATCTGTTGGCAACATTTCAAACTTGCTATTAAATGAAGAAGAAATTTTTGTAGTGGGTTGCAATATATTGGCAACAGTCCAAACATTGCCTGGATTGCCATCTGTTGGCAAAATTTCAAACTTTGCTACTTAATGAAGAAGAAATTTTTTAGTGAGTTGCAATCTGTTGGAAAAATTTTAAAATTTGCCACTCTTGTTCATTAAAAAATTTTTCGCCATTTGTCAAGAGTAGCAGAAACTAAAAAATGAAAAATAATTAATAGTTTAAAAAAACTAAAAAAACACGCTTTTATATGCAACCGAACTAAAAATTAGAAAATAATTTTTCATTAAAAAAAATATTGTCATTTCATAGTAAAAAGCGTGGGGTGATAAATATATTAAATGTTATAATTATTATATTTGCAAATATCTATGATGGAAAAGTTATGAAAAAATAGTAAAATGCACCCACGCTTTTACTATGAAAGTGACAATATTTTTAATGAAAAATTATTTTCTAATTTTTACTGGTATAATTTCTCCACTTGTAGCTTTTTAAAGAGAAACTTCTAGTGTTACACGTATTCCTTCCTATACGACCTATCTGGACATGCCCGAACTTTCCACCTTGACCGTTTTTTATCCTTAGAATATCTAGAATGTGGGACGTGCTGCCCGTGTAGTTCTTTCCTTTAAATCTATAAGTATTTATATTTAAGTCCCGTGTTAACAAGTACCTTTTTATCTCACACCCACGGTACGTTGGTATTTAGGCTTAAAGCATTCATAAATTTTCCAAGATTAATAAAAAAAAACAGAAATTGCCTCTTAATGCATATTTGTTGTGTACTTTATATCTTAAAACTCAAGACATTTGGGACAGTAATTTATTTAAACTATTTTTAACTACCAGAGTATTTAGCTTCTAAGAGTGAGAATTCTATTCCGGAACACCTCGTATTTTATATAAAAAGTAAATAAAAAAGTTAAAAATATCTTTTGCCTTTTAGAAACTAAAGTGGTTACTTTAGTCTTTCGTTTCGGGGACTAAAGTTCTACTTAGCCTCTAGGAACTAAAGGTAAAAGTTACATAAACAATTGTTGTAACATTATTTTGACCTTTAGTTTTTTATAGAGTGCTCTATTATTTTTTTTTTGTTGTATTTTTTTTTGTAAAAACTCATACAGAAGTGTAAACAATAGTATGTCTTTATTCGGTTAGGATACAAGTTTGACTTCGGGATAAAAATTTGCACTTTAGTCTGTTGGTTTATAATATAGTATTATACAGCATACAGCACAATATTAATTTTAAGAAAAAAAAAATCTTTTAAAAAATTCTGCATCGTTTAAAAAGCTAGAATAAAATCATAAGATATTAATATTTTTGCGGTGGTATACAAGGTCTGTAAAAAAATATGAATTTTGCTTAGGAGGAAAGTACCTATATTTTTATAATATCAAAAATTTTAAAAACGAAAGAATTTATAATCAAAAATTGCTTCTAAATATGCAGAGAGGTAGGTCTGTTTCTAAATAAAAAAAATGTTTAATCATTTTTTGCGATAACAAAGCAATTCTGTATATTAACAGTTTTTAAGCTTACTTTACAAATTACATTTTAAAGTAAGTTTGCACTAATGTACAAACTTTAATTTTTACCGTTAACGGTTTTATTGAAAACTATAGAGTGCTTTCGCACCAATATTAATTTTAAGAAAAAAAATCTTTTAATTGTGCATCGTTAAATAGAATAAAATCCTTTAAGATAGTAATATTTTTTGCAGGTGGTGCACAAGGTCTGCATAAAAATAACGAATTTTGCTTTAGGAGGAAAGTTCTCCTATATTTTTTATATTATCAAGAAGTTCAAAAACAGAGAAGAATTTATAATCAAAAATTGCTTTCTAACTCATGCAGAGGTAGTGATCATCGTTTCTAAGTAAAAAATGTTTAATCATTTTTTGCGATGGCACAAGCAAGTCTGTATGTTAGCAGGTTTTCAGCTTACTTTACAAATTACATTTTAAAGCAAGGTTTGCATATCTATATGCTTTAATTTTACGATTAACGGTTTAATAAGTGCTTCTCTTTTCAAACAAAATTTATATTTTTGGCATAAATCGTATACACGGCAAAAAATTAATCATCTGTATAATTAGATATTGGGTTTTAGTTTATGTACAAGAACTTTTGTAAAGAACAACGATTTTTTCATAAAATTATTATATAAAAAGTTTTCCTTATGATACAAACTTAAGTAGACAAACTGTTTAACCCACACCCGTCACAAGAGGGGCTTAATGAGGAGCACAGTTGCTCCTATACTTACATGGTGTCCCTTTTTTTTTTTCTTGTCGCCTAAACAAGTCTAGATTTTTCCATTTCTCTTGTCGCTGTTGCCTTCTCCGCTAAAATTATTCTTTCTGAGTACGCCCTGTATAACCATATGCTAATTTAATAATTCTTTAAAACTTTTTACATTTTACAAAGTCTACGACTTACATGCCCATCAAAGAAAACATAGTTACAAAATAGGATTTTATTTGTGGTCCTAGCAAACAAGAAAGAAACAAGCTCGAGCTCAAGGAAACTTTGCTAAAGGTAAAAGTTTCTCGAATTTTCTACTTTGTTGCTAAATTTCTAAAAGTTTATCCACAAGATTTTAGAAGATTGATAAACTCTAAAAGTTATTTGATTAAGTCTATAATGAAACTTTTACAAATATTGTAGGCATCTTTACAGAAATTAAAAATTGGCAAAGAACGTAAAACTTTCTTGGGTGCTACAAGAGTTTTTATTTTCTTGGTTTGGACGAAAATTTAGAGGCGTATTACTTAAATAAAATTGTCTTTAACATATGTCTCAAACATTTTCAGATTTTGAGCTACAAGGAAGTAAATAAAAAATACAGATATTCATATAGTTAAGCTACGATTTCCCGAGACGGTCGGTCAGCGGAACCGACGCGATTTACGTTTGCCCAAATCAAATATACATTTTTCAAATAAAACCACATTCAAGTAAAAATTTGATTTGGCCAAACGTATACCGCATTGGTTTCGGCCGACCAAGTCTTAGGAAACCTTAGCTTAACGGCCATGAATGATTAAACCATATGCAGAACTTTTTATTTTAGATTTCTAAAAAATCTGATAAAAATCTCCACATCCATCGAAACTCACAAAACATTGGCCAAAATTTAAATAAATTATAGCATATACGAGGTAGGTAAGTACAAATTAACGAATATGACATAAAAGAAAACTACTTTTATTATTGAACTGGAGAAGAAAAACATATTAATTAAAAGAATTTGCTTAGAATGAAAGGTTACGTCATATTATAAAAGCAGAACCTCATATAAAAATTGTCAAAAAAAAACTTACTGTTCCAACTTACCCCGTATAGAGATTAGATCGAGCTATGTTAACAGTGGTAAATAATCCTTATTGCCCATATATTTCGAAAAATGTCCAAGCATTGCCATTATTAAAGCATTTAGGTACATTTAGATCACTTTAAAAAACAAAGGTAAACTTTGCTTTTATTGGATTTAATAGGGCTAAAATTTGAACTTTTAAATCTTTTTGCCTTAAAGAAAACATTTATTTAAAGAGGCTTTTACTCTCAATGAACAAAAAAAGAAATTAAAAATAGACATGTGTTTTTTAAAGTAATCTAAAATGTACTTTAAATGCTTTAAGAATAACAAATCTTTGACAAACATTTTTTGAAATTAAAGGGCAATAAGAAGACACCTTCCGGGAAATAAAATTATCTACGACAGTGGACGAAACACTAATTTTTTTCTCTAATAAAAAAATTAAACCATACAAAAGAGCGTTGGATAAATATCATGTCACACGCAAGGTTTCTTTTCAGCACAAGACCAATCAAAAGTAGTAAGCAACTTTCTGTTTTTTCAGTATTGCTAACATTTTTTTAGCAGTTTAAAGTATGACGTAATAAAACAAAATATTTTTTAGAATAAGGCTAAAGTATAATTATCTATTTTATCTGCCTAAATAATACATCAAAGGATGTATGACATTAAGGGGACCAAATTGAGAGAGAGTTTAATTTAATAAATTGAACGTAGAGTAGGATCAGGTCACCGCTTATTTTTTAACATTGTTGGTGTTTAAAATTTAATCTTTTATTCAAAACAAACAATAACAATCATTGCACCTTTTGCGGCATTTAAAAAACAAATTTTGATCATTAAAAAATATATTTTTTTCTACTAGTTAAAAATATTACTAGGACATTTTACGCCGTGCTAGCTTGATACTATTAACTGAATTTCTGTGTGCTAAATAGCAAGTAGAAAAAAAAGGCTACATTGACACATTTCCTGAAATGACGACGAATTAGTCTTGCTTTGTCGTTGTTTGAAATTATCTCTTTTCTACGCATTGGCAAAAACTGCAAATGGTAACTTTTAGCAGAACGACGTGTACAGGTTGCAAAAGAATATTGCAAAGAAAATTTATACAGTGCTTGTCCAAAGTTAGGGATTCCCCTTCCTAACTTTCAAATTATCTGGTAATTTTTCATGAAAATTTAAAAACGTTAGTAAGACGACATGAACCAAATTTTAGACATAAAATGACAGATATAAATGTCAAAATGACAGCTGGCCGCCATTTTGGAAAGTGTGATGTATTAGTCCTAAGAACTTTGCTAATACACACGTGCCCTTTGTAGGTTCTTTTAAATAAAAGCCGGATGCTTTTAACGGACTCATTTATTCAGAGGGATCGAAGTACAAACAAGAGGCAGATATAGATGGGTTCATATTTAATTCATTCTGAAAGCGATGCCGCCAAGTACACAAAAATAATAAAGTAAACAAACTTTTTTGAGAATGCACATAGCCTCAGACAGTGTCTGATTGCATATTTTTAGATAAATAATAAAAAATACATTGCTAAAACACGTATCACCTACTTACAAAACATTCTCTTATTTCGCCTCTGTACTACTATAAAATCGGTGGCACGTGGCGTGGTACTAGAAACTCGTCGGGTTAAATATTTTTTTCTGCAACAAATCATTGTTCACAAAAGGGTTTCTTTACTTTATCATTTTTTGTGTACTTGGCGGCATCGCTTTCAGAATAAATTAAATATGGACCCATCATACAATAGGATAATTTTGGTAACTTATATAAAAGAAAGGAATAATACAATTAGGCAAATCGACATTTTGGTGTCTAACTATAATTTTTCAAATGGTAATCCTTTTTAAAAAAGCACTTTTTAAATAAAGGATTTTTTGACTAATCTAAAGATACCCATTTATTTGAGATTTAGATGCAATACCACAAATCGGTCTTAAAAAGTCAATACAAGTACGCGTAAAAACTTTTAAAAAGGTCAAATTACTATTTAGAATTGTCGCAGGAATCCAAAAATGTTAAAATATGTAGGGTGTTACATTTAAAATTTTAATTTGGAGTAATATAGGGTTAAAGCAAAAGTAACCAAAATTTCGAAAATATGCAAAAACTGTAATTTATCTATACAATTTACTTATACCCAGTCTTAATTTGATATGTCTAATACCCTAGAGGTTATGTCTTGTCTATTTAATTCGTTGACACCCAGTATATCTTCATTGTACCATAATTAAATATACCCTAATAAAATTTTGTTGTGTTATTTTTAGTATAAATTGACTAATTTAGCTTTGGATTGCATAAATTTAATTAGTCCAAGTGGCGTTTCAGACCTTACCAAAGATTTTTGACAAAATAATGTAGGCCACTGACATTGATAATTTTTTTCCAATTGAAATTAAAAATTATTCTTTAGATATCCATGGACGTACATATTTTAAAAATCAATTGAGGGGTTATATGAAATTTGATATTTTAAGTTTTTGAAAAATCTTTTTAATGAGATAAATAATATTTACAGTAAGGTCGTAAAATCCGTTGCCTCCTTTCTAACTTCTGAACCATTCTGTATATTTTCATGAAACTTAAAACAATATTTTATGACCAAGGTCTGCAATTTTTAACATATCAATGACAGCTCTAAATGTTAAGGTGACAGCTGGGTGCCATATTGCGAAAAAAAAAAAAAAAAAAAAAGAAAGGGGGCTCTTGTGGCACATCATTTTAAAACTCCTGACGAGGTACCCAGCTGTCACTTTGACGATTAAGAGCTGTCATTGATATATTTAAAATTGCAGACCTTGGTCTATGGATGGTGGAGGGGAGGATAACCATCTTTTATGGCGGACAAGTTAAAGAGTGGCCATCGGAATGTAGCAAATTGGGATGGCGCCACCGTAGCCAGTGGAGGGATTTTGGTATTTCTTTCCTATTTTATTGTGTATCTATTTGTCCTTTTTCATTTTGTATCTTACTCTAATAATTCATGCTCATTGGTTAAAAAATCTCCTCTGGCTACGGTGGCGCCACCTTAAGGGGGGTAAGGTATTTAATTTACAACTCACGTTTTCAAAGTCGGTGCCCCTGATAACTCCAAAACTACTGCACCGATCCTTTTGAAATTTTAAACACTATTTCTGTACATCATTGACGAGGTAACGCTGTCAAGTTTTTTTTTAAGCGCATTGGTTTAAGGGGGGTAAGGTATTCAATTCACAACTCACGTTTTCAAAGTCGGTGCCCCTGATAACTCCAAAACTACTGCACCGATCCTTTTGAAATTTTAAACACTATTTCTGTACATCATTTACGAGGTAACGCTGTCGAGTTTTTTTTTCATAATTTTGATTTTGCAATAATAAATTAGCCGATTTTTTCCCACAAAATTGTGTTTTTCACTTTAAAGTGTTCGGAAAAATGAAAAAATTGGAAAAAAACTCGACAGCGTCACCTGGGGAAAACTATTATCTAACGAATAAACTTTGATTTTTGATTTCGGATGATCCTGGTCCAAGTTATGAGGGGCACCGCAATTCAACTTTTTTCGAGACACGTCCGAACAATTGCTGCCATTGCCGTATTTTTAAATATTTTTTTGTAAAATTTGACGGAAACATTCTTCGAATGTCATACTTTAATATACCATTGGTTGAGTAAATAAATTTTAACTGTGTCGTCAGAAAAAAATCACGAAAACATGGCTTTTTTGTACGATTTGACCTTAGCCCCCTTAAGTTGCTCCTTTCGACGGACACTTTTTAAAACATTCAGATGGTTATCCTCCCTCCACCATCCATACCTTGGTCATAAAATATTGTGTCAAGTTTTATGAAAATATATCAAACGGTTCAGAAGTTAGAAGGGGGCGACGGACTTTGGGCCTCACTGTATAGGGTATTTTATTTAAAAAAATCGTACTTTTGTCGTAACATGTATATGTTAGGGGATAATAAAAATCTGGTAACTTATTCGAAAACAACAGAATTAACCTAACAAACTAATATTTATAATTATTTTGTACGATAGAAAATAAAGCTAGAATAAAAATGTGCTGCATATTACTAAAGTGGAAAAAAACATTGTGTTTCGCACAGTTAATTTGGAGTCATAATTTGAAAGTCCTCTTTATAACTCTGTCAGATTTTTATATTAAAATTAGGATATTTTGTAATTAAGATAGCTCTGCCGGCTGTCCTAAGAGGTTTTGTTAATAAATTCTTTTAAAATGTATATTTAAGTGATCTTTCGAATATAATAATAAACGAATGAGGAATTCGGAAACAAAATAATTAAGCTAACACACTGATATTTTTAAATAATTTTGTACGATAAAAATTAAAAAGTGCAAAGGGGTGTAAATTTATAACTTGACATACGGTTCACCTACTTATAGTTCGTGAAACATACGCAGTGCCTTTCATATGTTGCTTACTTTAATTATTATACGCAGAGAGACAGACATACCGTGAAAATATTTTTGGCAATCTAGACACTCTAAAACTTTTTCCATAACTAGAAAAGTAAAATCATTAAGGGTGATAAAGCTAGAATAAAAATGTGCTGCATATTACTTAAGTGGAAAAAAACATTGTGTTTCGCAAAGTTAATTTGGAGTCATAATTTGAAAGTCCTCTTTATAACTCTGTCAGGTTTTTATATTAAAATTAGGATATTTTGTAATTAAGATAGCTCTGCCGGCTGCCCTAAGAGGTTTTGTTAATAAACTCTTTTTAAAATGTATATTTAAGTGGTCTTTTAAATTTTTTGTTTATGTTTAAATATATAGGTAGTCAGGACATATCATACGTAGCCTACTTAAACCACATCACTTCGTGACGAAAAAAGGTAACACTAAGTACTTTTTATTCTATTTTTAATAATATTTTGTAAGCGTGGTCTAGTACCCTCTTTTCACCCCGAAGTTTGATTTCCGGCAATATACATACAGAATTTTAGTTCGCTCGTTACTTCACACTTCAGGGCAAAACTTCTCATGTTGCATATTTGTGCAAAAATTTAGTACGCAACACAAATATGTATGTTCGAAATGGCGCCTACGCTTTGTATAGAGGATAGCAAAGAACAAAAAAATATGTTTACTTAAGTAATAAATAAATTACACAAAATTTCCTACATTTGGTTTAATCTTTTTCAACACAAACTTGGTAAACAAGTCGGCGTAAAATATCTACAAAAAGCTGTTAAAGCACAACTCAAAGCATAATTATGATGCAGAAAAAAAACCTTGGTATGAAAATGGCAGCTATCGGGGATTATTCACTTTTTTAAAGACTTAAAAACATATTTTTGTTTATTTAGAATTTAATCTAAGCACTACAGCAATAATATCTATAAAGTTTCTTAATATTTTTTTAGTTTACACGACCCCTTTAATGCGCATTAGCTAAATGCGAATTTGAATAAAACGCATGTGTGTAAACGCTCTTATTTTAAAAGTCGTAATTTACATTACATTATCAATATACAGGGTGTTAAGGAAATAATGTTCGTTACTTCAAAAGGTGATTCTTGCATTATTTTAGGCAAAAAAGTTCTTTATAACATACGTCCGAAAATCAGCAATTTCAGAGAAAAAGCATGCTAAACTTATTTCCCTTTCATCATAAAATTTGCACCCTAATTATTTACAATCATATGCTTAATAGCGTAAAATGGTTTAATATATCATATTTATTAATTAACTATCCAGAAAAAATATATTTCTTACTTAATAAATACAATTTTTCGAAGAAAAACGGACAAACAAATTGGTAGGCTAAAAAATAAATAGCTACGTCGGGAAAAAATTGTTTTATAGTTTCTTGCATACACTAATGCAAGTAATGCTTACCCAAATTAAAATTACATTATATTTTTAGTATGTATATGTATATCAGTGCGTACATTTTGATACAAAAGAGGAATTTTTGGTACGCGTGTATCACGATTATTTTACGTAGAGGCTCGTTGCAATTCTGAAGAAGCTAGACGCATTTCCAAAAGAAGATGTCTTGATCAGACATTACCAGCTAGAAAGAATTTGTAGAAGTCTTTCAAAGATTTGAGAGTATTGTAATCTATACTATAATTAAAAGAGGTAAAGTTTGTAACTTTGTTTGTTTGTTTGTTTGTTTGTTTGTTTGTAGCCGCTAATCTTCGGAAATACTGAACCAATTATAAAAATTCTTTCACAAGCAGAAATCGACACTATTTAGAAGTGGTATAGGTTATATTTTATTATGATTAATCAAAAGTTCAGAGATTAACGCCCAACGAAGTAGGCACGGGTCGGCTATCATAAATAAACTATAACTTTTTAAACCTAATCTTTGGACATACTAAACCTTGTTACAATTGGAAAGGTACACTGTTCAGGAGTGCTATAGGCTATATCTTAAAATTAAAAAACAAAAATTATGACATGTATATCAATCTATGCTAATATCATAAAGAGGTTATGAATGTATAAACACGGGTGGTCCAGTGGTAGAATGCTAATCTGTCACGCGGACGGCCCGGGTTCGATTTTCTGCGGTGGCAGATTTTTTTTTTATATAAAAACATTAGAAAAAAGCAACGAATTTACTTATTTTTAGTAGATTTTTTCTTTGATATTCATTTATAATAATATTATAAATTAAAAGGTAAAGTTTGTAACTTTGATTGTTTGTTTGTAGGGGCTGATTTTTAGAAATACTGATCATGAAAATTCTTTCACAATCAGAAAGCTACGCTAAAAGGAATGCCTTGGGCAATATTTTATTATAAAAGAAAAAAGTTCAGGGAAAAATATAATTAATGGCCAACAGGGTGGGCACGGATTACTAATAAATTTAACTGTAACTTTAAGTAATTTACAAATGTTTTGATTTTCTTTTTTGCTTTTTTGGTGCATCGCATCCTTTTAAATAACTTACTAATTTATAATCGTGAAAATTGGTGGTGTTTATCGCCATGTATCGGTGAGTTCTGTTATTTTTTTAGTAAATGTAATGTACTAATAACATTATTAAATAAAAAATATAACAATTCGATGTCCTCATGTGCTCGTATCCGTGCTGTGTTGCAACGTAACAGAATATTTTATTTTTGGACATAATTTATTTACAAACTTTTTTACTAAGAATAATGCAAGAAATTACTTCTCAAAGATATGAACTATATTTTCCTTACATTCTTTATTGTACCAAAACAATTATTGTAATGCAAACTACGAGTTTTAAAACTGTTTAAGAGCGTTTACACATGCGCTTTATTCAAATTCAATAAAACGCTCGTTTAAACTTAGTAGATGTCGTATTAATAAAGTTTACCAAAACCGTATAGTTTTATCCCAAATATATTGGCCATTTTAAAACTAAACGATTTTTTGCTGAAAACGCTTTGGATGGATTTGGTTTAAAAATTTACAGCAGTAAATAAAATTACCGGTAAGTAAAACAGAAAGGCACGTTTAAGGGTTTAAATGATGGGTCTATGGGGTTTTTTTATTTTTAGAGTTTTGTATATTAAAATAACGACTAGGTACTCGTATATCCGCAATTAAAGGTTTGGTCTAGTGTTTATGTTACTTTACGTATACAAATTTGCACTGGCGTAGATAGTATTTCGAGGGTCACACCGCAGTACCTCGTAAGTAATATTCAAAAATTATTTATATTTGTTTTTAATCAGGCTCGACAAAGGGCTTTAAGCGGTACAAATTACCGGGGCCCAGAGTAATTGGGAGGCCGGACTAAATGGGAGCTCGCGCGGGATTAAAAAATTAAAAGGTATGAAAAAATATCACATATAAAGTGTTTTTTTTTAAGTGAGGACCCTTGTTTTTGCTCTTTAACTTCATTAAGGGGGTATTTTTTAAAAAGAAGGTAGGACTTTGCAGGAAATGAGGCCCCTTTTGGTCTTCAATTTTTTTAAGTGCCCGGCTCGGCTCTCGGCGGCCCTGATTTTACTACCCTTTATTTTTAAAATATTGGGCTTTATTTACTTGCAGAATATGGTTTAGAAATCATTTAAGAATTATAAAAAAAATATTGCCTTTCTTTACCAAATTAATAGTATTTAGCATTTTTTTGTCTGTCCTCTAAAATTTATATTTTGCGACTTACGAGGTACTGCGTTGGGACAACGGTTTTTAAAATACCATATCTCAAAACTGAGACATGCGACCCTCACCAAATTTATACCAGATGCTAGTGGCTAAGAAGAACATTTTGGTAATAATTAATAGTTTAAAAAAACTAAAAAACACGCTTTTATATGCAACCGAACTAAAAATTAGAAAATAATTTTTCATTAAAAAAAATATTGTCATTTCATAGTAAAAGCGTGGGGTGCATTTTACTATTTTTCATAACTTTTCCATCATAGATATTGGCAAATATAATAATTATAACATTTAATATATTAAGCACTCCACGCTTTTACTATGAAATGACAATATTTTTTTAATGAAAAATTATTTTCTAATTTTTAGTTCGGTTGCATATAAAAGCGTGTTTTTTAGTTTTTAAACTATTAATTATTTTTCATTTTTAGTTCGTTATATCAATTAACTTTGCTACTCTTGACAAAATGGCGAAAAAAGTTTTTAGTGAACAAGAGTAGCAAAGTTTAGAATGTTGCCAACAGATGGCAACCCACTAAAAAATTTTTCGCCATTGAGTAGCAAAGTTTGGAATTTTGCCAACAGATGGCAACCCATGTTTTGTTTTTATAATATAATGGAATTTCTTTTTCCTGGCGATCCAAAGCAGGATAACGGGATACTGTTTGCAGATTATTGCATTGTCATGGGTCCTTAATACGTGTGCAAAGTTTCAAAGAAATCGAATAGCTGGAAGTTGGTTAAAATTAGGCTCAAAGATTCCGTTACATAGATAGCCAGATAGTTACAACCCAAGTTAATAAAAGCTGTGTTACAAAAAAAAAAGAATAATTTTAAAATTTTAAAACAACCTGATGATTATTTGAAAGACTCCCCCCTTTCCAAAAACAATTTAAGTTTTAAAAACGAATTCCCTTTTTGTATATTTTTATAATTTTAACCAAATTTTGTCGACAAGTTCCAAATGTCGCTAAAATATCTACAATTTGGAGTGCAACAATTTTGGGTGGCTACGGTTTTTAAAAAATATAGATAATTTATTAAATTTAAAATTATTTTATAGAATTTAATTAAACTTACGAAAACAATACGAAAAGACGATTTGGTTTTAAAACGAATTTATTTTTCGGAGGTGAGGGGAGGGTAATTCAAAAAACTTTGTCACAAATTTCTTTTATCAAAGTGTTCCTCTTAAGGTTACTAGCATCTAGTACAAATTTGGTGTGGATCCCATGTCCCAGTTTTTAGATATAGCAATTCAAAAATATATTATCTAGGTGTGTAAATTTCACAGTTAAAATTACAACAATATATTTTTAAGGGTATTCTTAATGGTCTTTACCAATATAAAAAGAAACAAGCCTGGTAATTATTAAAAAACAAACATTATTTACCAGCAATTAAAAAAAAATGTTTGAATAAATGTAAATACCAAAATAATTAAACATTCATGCGTTTTACGTCTTTTAAACCGCTTTTCGAATTTTTCCTACTACTACTACACTTGTAAGCTGCTTGGGTTTAAAGAAGCAACAGGTTTAAAGCAAGATATACTAAAGTTATAAACAAGAGTTAAATGTTCAAAAACAAATGTGACATACTTTTAGTTTAAAAGAAATATTTATGATTTTTTAAATCCCAAAAATGTTTTACAATGGTTATTTTTCTAAAAATTGGCAAAGTGAAACTTTTCCGCACTTAAATGTAGATAGACGAACGACGCGACGCGGAGTTCGGATAAGCTTTAAGTGCGGGAAAGACACTTTGCGCAAGTGATCGGAACAATTTTCTATAAGTGTCTTTGAAAAGTAAAACATGTCCAATAGAATTTGTCAGTTTTACGTTTATTTGGTGTAGCTATAGCAACCAATTAAGTACATTTTGTAAAAAAATCTGTAATAAATTAAAAATAAAAAAATATACAGGGTGGCCCACCATATTCGACACGGTCTGTTGCTGGATAACCATAGAGTTTTTAAAAAAGTAAATACTGGAACATATACAGGTCGGATAAGGCCACAGTATAAAATTATTTTAGTCTATACAGGGTGTTTCGAAAAGTGTGACGTATCAAAGTTATATTTTTTAAATGGAACACCCTATATTTTATGACGGTTTAAGATTCCACATAAAAAATAACTCAAGTTTGTTTATGGTACCAAGTGTTAAATTTTATTCATTTTTGTGATGTTTGATTTTTTTTACATGCAGAGGTGCAATTAAATTAATTTTATTTTAACACTATAAACTCTTTAAACTTCAAAATGTGTAACAAGATTTAAAAAAGTCTGCCATATCATACGTAGGTCATATCAAGATCAAATATTGTACAGGGTGGCTCGAATTCGACGCTCATCATTGGGATTTCGGAAACCGTAAGAGATACAGGATTGGTTAAATGGAGGCAAAGTTGCGCAATTTGTTGCTCAATAAAATGCCGTTTTGCTTTTTAAAATTCGAGTACTTACGAAGATACTCGAAAAAACCGGAATTTTGAATTTTGGTTTCTATTGTTTCCTGGCTATATTTGTTAAGATAACTCAAAATGAAAACAAGTTTTCATGGCCACTTCTTCTGCTCTATAATTCAGTGTGATTAAATATTAAGTCTGACGTTTCGGCTTCTGGCGACCATCATCAACTTAATTTTTTTAAATACGGACCTGATATTTTCATTTAATTAAATCCTTTCATCACTCTTAAAACACTATATATGGCCACTTTCATATTTTCCGACGTTTCGTACAGACAATTCCATCACCAGAATATTGCATATTTGTTTAACCATAATACGGCCCTGAACTACATTTTTAAGTAAAAAGGTAAAAAAAAGAATAAACTTATTACATATTCATAATGTTTTATTGCAACTCATTGATATCTAACAGCGGAAATTTATTAACAGAAACTAACCAGCAGGTACGAATTCAAGGGAGAACTTCATTTAATGTATGAATTGGTATGTGGAGGAACAAAATTATTGGACCTTTCGTTTACGAAGGGACCTTAACTTCCGAACGATATCTAAATTTGATTAGGAATGATGTCTTAGACGCCCTAGATAATCAACCTTTGGCAGTATTTCAAGAAATATGGTGGCAGCAAGACGGAGCTCCTGCCCACAATGGAAGGAAAGTAGCTCAATTCCTTTACCATATATTTCCTAATAAATGGTTTTGCAAGATGGCCCTTAGGAGCCCAGATCTTAGTCCCTAGATTATTTCCTTTGGGGATATCATAAGAACCGTTTATTTAAAAATGCACCTGACGACCTTTAAGTACTACGACAAAATTTGATAAGGGAAGTCGCTGCCATTCCTGCGAGAACAATTAATCGAGCTGTATTAATAATACAAAGCAAAGCAAGAAAAATGCATCGAGGCGGAAGGTTATCTCTTTGAACACTTATAATAGTAATTAAATTATGTTTATTTTTAATATGGGCATCAAGATAGTATTACAAATTGTTTATGTAAGCTGATTTGTTGTCTACCTTTTGTATCTTATGTCTAATATTCATGAAATTTTCGGTTAATAAAGTAATTTCCGCTGTTAGATATCAATGAGTTGCAATAAAAGATTACGAATATGTAATAAGTTTATTCTTTTTTTACCTTCTTACCTAAACATGTAGTTCAGGACCGTATTATGGTTAAATAAATATGCAATATTCTGGTGATGGAATTTTTTGTACGAAACGTCGGCAAATATTAAAGTGGCGATATTAGTGTTTTAAGAGTAATGAAAGGATTTACTTAAATTGAAAAAATATCAGGTCCGTATTTAAAAATTAAGTTGATGATGCTCGCCAGAAGCCGAAACGTCAGATTCAATATTTAATCACACTGAATTATAGAGCAGAAAAGTTGCCATGAAAACGTGTTTTCCATTTTAAGTTATCTTAACACATATAGCCAGGAAACAATAGAAACCAAAATTGAAAATTTCGTTTTTTTCGAATATCTTCGGAAGTACTCGGAATTTTTTAAAAGCAAAACGGCATTTTATTAAGCATCAAATTGCGCAACTTTGCCCTCCATTTAACCGATCCTGTATCTCTTACGGTTTCCGAAATCCCAATGATGAGCGTCGAATTCGAGCCACCCTGTACAGGGTGATCAAAAAATAATCTCTCTCTCTTATTTTACATGGAACATCCTGTATTTTTTTACGTCACATGATGACAAATAAAATTCTCTTTCAAATGGTGATAGGTTGCCTATACCTATCTTTTGTTGCGTTTTTGGTAAAAATCTGTTTTTATAAATTTTTAGTCCAAACGTTTATTTAAATTAAAGTTTGCTGTGACATAGCAGCCATTAACATATCTTAAATATTAGGTAAATAACAACGACCATTATTGACTACTAGTGTTTAGTTAGTTTAAAAGAAATTTTAATGATTTTAAATAAAAACCTTTCTTCTACAACAACAAGATGATATAATACTGGTAGGATGTGAAAAAAATGGTTTACTTTATTCTAGAGTTGCTAATAATTAAAAAATTTGACAAAGTGATTATGGATAATGGAAGAAACGAGTTATAGGTCACAGAATGTTGTCATAACTGATTTTTTTCTGTGAATTTAAAAACTATTACTATTTTTTATCTTTAAGTTTAAATAATAAATATAAGAATAGAAACAATTAAAAAAACCGAAAAGCATTACAGAAAAATTTAGTTGACCAACTTTAGTGAAAACTGTTTACATAGTTTAAACGCGTCTCAAATCATATAAACCAATCTTGAACGATAATGTTTAAATGCTTCAATATTTTGTGAAATTGGAATTAAAATTACCACAATTTAATCAAATAAAATTGAATAACTAGTGTTTCTCCCATTCGATTTTAGTTGATCCAATAAAGTTGTTTAACTTTGTCCAGTTATAATACGTATTAAAGAATTTAATCACAACAATCTTATTTAACGTTACCATTCTCCCTGTTACACTCATGTCAATTTGTCGAGATAAACTGCTGTTTTTGCCCCTAAACGATATATTACGGGAAAGAGATTTGGTTTAATACAGTCCCCTAAATTTCCGAATGCAATAAAAATCAGGCGCTGAAGAACAATTTAAAAGGTAAAAAAATTTGTATTCCGCAAACAAACGTGATAAGCTTTATGGATGGTCATAACTTTCTTTTTAGTCTCTCAGTCTTTCCGCGAGTCATATATGTTTTATAAATTTATTGGCTGGCGTTATAAACAGGCACAAATCTAGTGACTGTGGTTTGCCGATGGACAATAAAAAGCAAAAAGCAAAAAGGAAAAGAATGTACAGGTCTCATTCTGGTTGTCCTATATAGGACACCTAAAAATAATAAAATATATTAAACAGTTTATACCCAATTTTAAGGCTCTTTTTGGTAAATAACATTTTTAAACGAGTCAAGGTTTTAGGCAACGTTTTTAAGAGTAGAAAAATGTAAGTTTTGCACGATTACTCTAAAATCAATATTTTTCAAACATTTGACATAAATATTAAGTTAGGTTGCCTGTACCTAAATAAAAAAAAATGATAATATTAATAATACAGCGTGCCTACTTAAGTTCGCACCATATGAAAAACTTTTTATTATTAATTTTACGAAAAAAGGTATTCTTTATTAAACGTTCTGCATGGGCTAAAACCCCAAAATGCAATCATCACGTACCAATTTTTGCAGTGGTATACAAGGTATGTCAAAAAATATAAATTTTCTTAAGAGGAAAGTACCATTATTTTCATAATATCGAAAATTTTTATAAGGAAAATATGCTAAGAATTAAAAATAACAGTTAAATATGCGAACGTATACATTACAAAAAAAAACAATTTTTAATGCGTTAAGAGTGGCAATTTAAGTTTGTACATTAGTGCATACTTATTTCAAAATGTAATTAATATGTTAAGAAAGCTTAAGAACTGTCACAACAGCAAAAAGTCACTCATTATTGCAGAAAAACTGTTAAGAAAAGTTTTTTTTAATAAATCATTTTGAATATTTAAAAGGTATTTTGAACCCTTAACATATCTTCCTAATAAAAATTTTCAATATTATGAAAAATAGGGGTACTTTCCTCCTGTGAAAAATTCATATTTTTAGACATACCTCGTATACCACCACTGCCAAAAATTAATATCTGATGTATACATTTTGGGTTTTAGGCTATACAGAACTTTCATGAAGAATAACTTTTTTGTAGAATTAATAATAAAAAAGTTTTTCATATGGTCCGAATTTAAGTAGACACGCTGTATATTTAACCAGTGATAATTTTATTGTGTTCACGGATAGACATATCTTACTTCAAAAAATGGAAAAATAACAAAAAATATATATTTTAAATTACCTAAATAAAAAGCACAAAAAAGTAATCAAAAGCACATAATACTTTTTTAGGCATGGTTTTTTAGAGAAAATTAAAGTTACCGTTAACGTTAACGAGAACTAACCAACTATTTAATATTGAGATAGTTGTGGAATAAATATGTAATTAGCCATTTAGCCACTTATTCTACCAATCAACTCCCTTTATTTGATTCCTATATTGAAGTAGTTTATAAAAAAATATGTTTTATTTTTTATACAATTCATCAATTTAGATTGAGACCCGTATTAAGGTTGTTGTGGAAAAAATATGTTATTTGCCATTTTGTGGCAGCGGCCATCTTGATTTTTTTTATTTTACCAGTTAGGCCCTTTTATTTGATACCTAAATTGAGGTTGTAGTGAAATAATTTTACATTCATAACGAATGTTATATATTTTTTCACGACTCTAGGAAAAGTGTCTAAAAACGCAAGTCAAACAGGATTTGAAAATGACTAATTTCACATGTATGATGTTCTCTCTCTCTCTATTTTTTCTTGGTTTTGGTCCCTTCAGGTCCAATCCACCACTCTCCCCTTCCGGACTATGCTTTTCAGGGCTTCGTCGGCGGAAAATCTGGATAATCGAGCTCCTAACCCCCAGAAATTCCAAAAGAAAACAAATTAACTCTACAATCGATGCAAATCATAAATTGACAGCTATCAAACCAAGATCTGCTACTGGTGTTACGTATAATCTTGACTTTCACTACTGACAGTTCCCATGGCACGCCCATCTATTTCCCGCCATTTGAGAAATACCTCGTGTTCACCACCAAACAGAATACAACAAGCTTATAGGAATCTTCGCTCACAGCGCTTAGATCCAGAAGAAAGATGCCGTCAATTTAGCGTGAATCTTTCCTTGATCCCCAGAGGTAAAAAAACGTTCGTACGACACCTCTATCCGCCACTCCGGGAAGAAATTTGTAGTCCTCTACGCACGTCCGCACTGTCCGGAGGTCAAACAAAGAGTCATGTATGATGTTAACCTCGTTAGTGTCAACCAGTCAAAAATATTTAATTTTCTGTCATTTACTTTTGTCATAAGCTTGTGAAATCATTTCTCACGGCGTATGAAAAATTTTCGAAGAGTCCTGTCAAAAGTTAAAAGAATAAAAATAATAAAAATCACATAATAATCCATATTTTTTGCTGTCGATGAAAAATTATCGTGTGCAACACGTTTGAAACTAACTCTTTTAAAACTTGTTGCACAATGTACTAGTATTGTCATCAAGATTGGGAGTGTGTACCAAATTTCAGATCGATTAGTCATCAGAAATTGCAATAACTAGATTTGACCTAAATAAATAACAAATTAACCGGTGAAGTTAAATAAACCCGTTTAAAAACGAATGTCTGGGTCATATGTTAAGAATTAGGGAAAAGGTTTGTGTACGTGTAATGCAAATAAATTCTTTTACTTTAAAATATTTCAAACTCCCCAAATAAATTGAAAATTTTTTGGTTTGTTTAGACTCTTTAAAATAATTTAATTATTGGTCAACTTCTTTTAGGTTTCTTTTTCGCAAACATCATTGCTAATCCTTACAAAATTTAACATTGTCACGTTTTGCAAACATTACACCCGCAATGGTGTTTATTGAGTTTTCTGTCAAGACTCCGCCAAAGAAAATCTAAGGAAAAGGCCCTATAAATAGTGAAGAAGGGTAAATACTTTTAAAATTAAATTATGAAAAATTCAAAAGTTTAGAAAAATATATTTCTTTTTAATTTTTATTAAAAAGGCATATAAGAACTAAAAAAATAATACCTTTTCATATTTTCATGTAAAATCGGTTTTGAAACCTGGCTGTTGAAAAGAGTACAACACTAGTTGTGGGTTTTTAAAAAATTAAACCATTAGCGTCGGGAGTAACATAGATGTATATAAATTAAATTAAAATAAATAAAAAATTTAAGTTAATATGATTTTTTTTGTCAACTACTTAGGCTTTTTAGTTTTACATATTTAATGTTTGTTTTTTAAGTAAGTAAGTCAAAATTTTCTTCTTTTTTAAATTTAAAAATGTATTAAACCATTTTAATCCTTTTAGTTGGGAGACAAAAAGACCAAAATAAATGGTGCATCAACCAAGAATAGTAAAATCAAATTTGTTTTTAAATCAAAATTAAGATTGTGCAATCATAGGTGTTCTATATTTTTAGTGTTCGCCATACCCTTTAAAGTCAACGAAAAGGCGCCCGCCTGTACACGAAATGTGTTAAAAGTGTTCTGAAAAATCCTTAAACTAAATAATATACAGAGTGTTATTTTTAAAATAAGAAATTTGGTAAGCACCGTTACATAACTTATCCTAAACCTATCTTAAACTGTTTCGGAAATATTAAATTCTTTTAGATTTAGTGCAAAAATTACCATTTAAATAAAAGAAAATTATTTCTTTTAAAAATACACTTAAACGCATAACGCAAACAATAAAAAAACAATAGGATTATTGTGAGAAATGTTCAAAATGATTCGTCTTGGAAAGATCTCTATCTTGAACAATATGATACACGTTTAATTTTTATTTGTTGATTTTAATTGATTAGATAAAATGCTAAAATGGTTTATGCTTAATTTTCCATAATCAAAACCCTTATTAAAAATAAATAGTAAATGTTTGCAATGTAATTCTTTAATTTAATAATTAATGTTAACTGTTGCAATAAATCTAAAACAATTTATTATTTCCGGAACAGTTGAAAATGGGTATAAAACATTGTACACAAAATGTCTTGAATCATGTTTTAAAGAATCCAAAAAGTAAAAAGTATACAAGGTCCTGTATTTAAAATAGAAAAGATAGTATTAGCCAACGTTACAAAACTCACCCTTATAATATTTTTTTGTTCAAAAAATTCGCAACTTAAAATTCCAATTGACGTGTCTAGGCATTTTTGTAAAAATGCCCTCATTTATTTGTTATGAAATTCATTTCATTTCGCTAATGATACATACTTTAAGTGAAAATCATACAGTCTCAATAATATTACATACAGTGTGTCCCAGGATAGGTATTACAAGAGGACAAATGAACCAAAATTTTTCAATTTTAAAACGAAATTTTGGGAAAAGTTGTCGCATGGTCCAAAACTAATAGGACAAAATTTTACTCCAATTGGTATTATACAGGGCGAGTTGTAACTAAAAATATGAAAAATGCCTAGAAACTTATTACTTTTATTTTTACAAATAGAACAAAACTGTATTAGTAAATGTTGTAGAGAATTGAATTTTATGTCAAACTTTAAAGTTAAAGCATAAGACTAAAAAAATTAAACTGTCAGTTTTTACATTACGCATTACAACATAAATAATGGCCAAGAGGGAAGAAAATCTTAAAGAAAACTTAATAATTTTAAATGTTCTTTTTTATTTGCTGCCTTAGGCCAAGTATTTTAGAAAATGTTAACGCATATTTTAGGAATTGACCAAAATTTTTTTTTACTTTAATTTTTAAACTGTAAAGTTTACCATAAAATTTAATTTTCTGCAATATTAACTTATAGTATTTTGACCTATTTTTCGAAATAAAAGTACTTTACTCTTGGTCATTTTTATATTTTTAGTTATAATCAGTCGCAGTAAAATTTTGTATTTATAAGTTTTGGACCATGCGACCAGTTTTCCCAAAAGGACGTTAAAAACTCCAAAATTATGGGTCCATTTGTTCTCTTGTAAGACCTATCCTGAGACACACTGTACAGGGTGGGCCAAATTCGACACTTTAATAGGAAACTCATGTTTCTGTATATTTTACAAAAACCTGACCCCTATTTGCAATTCAAGTTTCAAGCCAAATTTACTAGTAAAAACCGCAATTCGCTATCTTGCGTCGTTTACTCGCTACAGCGTGTTTCTTAATTTCTTGCGTTTTTTTTATCCTCTATAACTGTTTTATTTTTAAGCATTTTTAATTTTATAAAAACATATCTACAGCAACTTTTATGCAGATTGAGTTTTTTCTAGGGTGGCACATTTTTGACTTATTTATTTATTTTTGAAAATTTTAAATAGAACACCCTGTATATTTTTCACTATTAAAATCGTTAAAAAATTACCGTTTTTAAAATGTGTTACACTTTATATTTCTTCTCAGCCCTTTCGGAGATATTGCATTATTTATTATTTATGATTAATATTGGTTAGATAGTAGGCCATAAAAAAGTAATTATGTTTTACTTTAAAAATATTTTATAACTTTTGTTTTTTTCGACCGCAATGACAAGAAACCATTTTTATTAATAATTTATTAACGCAAGCAGGGGTAAAAATTATCATATTTTTTGGTATTTTAAATTATTTTGTTAATATTTTGCCCTAGGAACTTTTTAATCAGGTTTTATTAAAACGTTCATATTTAATGTAACAAACAACCATTATTTTTTATATTTTAGTAAATTAAAGATAACCATGGAAAACATATGCCAGCTTTTAGCTAAAAGGGTTTAATTTAGCTTGTGTTTGTTTTTCATGGCCATCTTTTACTTACCTGTATAGAAAAAATAATGGTTATTTTTTACATAGAATATTACGTAATAAAAAACCCGATGAAAATGTTTCTAGGGCAAAATTTTAACAAAATATTTTAAAATACTTATAAAATAGGATTATGTTTACCCTTGCGTTAATAAATTATTAATAAAAATGGTCTCCCGTCATTCCAGTCCATAGAAAACAAAAGTTATAACAAGATTGTTTAAAGTAAAACATAATTACTTTTTTCATGGCCTACTATCTAACCAATATCAGTCATTAATGACAAAATATGCAATATCTCAGAAACGGCTGAAAAGAAATATAACGTGTGACACATTTTTTAAAAGGTAATTTTTCTAGCATTTTAATAGTGAAAAAATATACAGAGTATTCCGTTTAAAATTTTCAAAAATAAATAGATAAATCAAAAATGCACAACCCAGAAAAAACTAAAATTATATCTGCAAACTGATATGACTAGATATGTTTTTACAGAATTAAAAAATATTTAAAAATTATCAAGGATTAAATAAAACGCAAGAAATACGGAAACAGGCTGAGTTTCCTATCAAAAGCCTCCAATTTGGCCCACCCTGTACATACGTGCCCTTTTAATAACCTTTTTAATTTGTTAACAAAAAATTAACTTTCATTTTTTATTACAAAATTATTTACCCTTTATTAATATGTAGGCAAATAATCTAGTATTTAGAGTGTTCTTTAAAACCATTCATCATATAAGTCAGCTAGCTATTTAGAACTAAATGAAAACCGCAATATTTAACCGAAATTAAAGCACATATTCGCATATCGATCACAATTAACACAACACCAAGCAGAAGTAAAAAACAAATCGGTTCCGTATAACGGCTTCACGCCATACTTCCTCACATATTGCAGTTTCCGTTTCCAGCCGCATTGTTTCAGCCTTTCAATTTTGCATACGCGGCACTATCGTAAATTTACAAACCTTTAATATTCCTCAAACCGGCCATAGTTCCGCTATCCGCTTGAATTTAATTATGTCTATTTTGGGATTCATTAAAACTATGACTTGTGCCTATTTTCCACATTATGTTCCTGTCGGGGATAAAGTTATTGTTTTGGTGTTAAATTATGTGAATTGTATTTACAAAATTAGTGTCATTGTATGGCAACGTATATTTTCTTTGTTTTAGCAAATACGTACGTACCGGCGGTGCGTTACTAGGATGGGATATAGAAAAATCATAAAAAAAAATAGGTAAATAATTATATTTAGCACCAAATAAAAACACAGTTTTACCAGCTTATAACTTGTAAGATAAACACCCCTTTCTTCCCTTAACCTGTGTCAGTGGATAATAGGAACACCCACTATTTTTAGAGTCAGGTTTGTACTACCTGCTTTTAAAAGTGTCTTGTGTTTAAGTAATTAATTTACGGGGATTTGTTTTTGCAGTTATACACGCACGACCCTGTTGTTGTATTAAAATTATTAATATAATCTAGAAAATTGTAAAACTTGCAGTTTTAAACCTTAAAAACATCAGATCCTATTTTATGTAGAAAGATTGGTTATCATTTTTTTAATGTTAAGTGACCTAATTAAATGCATACTATACATGCAGGATGTTTCTTTATAAAATGTATGGTTACATGGTTAGTAAAAAGTACCGCAAATCCTAAATATATTTAAAACGACTTTTGTAGTGTTTTAAAAATGTTAATCCTTTAAATTAACTAGTACATAATGCACATCGTTGAATTTACCTACCTTTAATATTCCTCAAACCGACCATAGTTCCGTTGTCGGCTTAAATTTAATTATGTCTATTTTGGGATTCATTAAAACTACTTTCCCCATTATGTTTCTGTCGGGGATAAAGTTATTTTTGATGTTGTAAATTTTATTTACAAAATGAAAGTCATATAATTCTAGATATTGAAAAATTAAAATGTCACAATTTTTAGGACATTATTAGGATATTTCTTCATGATATGTTATATATTTTATACATTAAACTGATTTAGAAAAATCTACTATGGTTTTTTTTTAATAATATTAAAAATAATGTTGGAAATAATCTTATTCTTAATTTTCCATATTAATAACATGGGAAAGCTTGCTTTTTTAAGTTGACATTTTTATAACTCTTTAAATGTTTATCCAAATGGCTTCACCATATTATTCTTTTGTATAAAACTGAACGCCTTCGATAAATCGACGCTTTTATTTCCAATTTCCAAACTATAAAGCTTATAAATTTTGGCTAATTTTTAAAATTCTTTGTTTCACAGATCCTTTAATTTACTTTTTAACTACAAAATTAAAAATTTTAACTTTTTAGTAATAGGGTGTTTCTTCGTAATATGTTATATACGCAGTTAGTAAAAAGTACCGCAACTTATAAATGTCTTTAAAACAGAATATGTAGTATTTTTAAAATGTTAATCCTTTAAATTAATTGATACATAATACACTTCGTAAATTTACGGACCTTTATTATTTCTTAAAATGAGAGTCATATTATTTAAGATACTAAAAAACTAAGGTTTCAAACTTCATTCAAAGATCATATTCAAGGTATTTTTTTCACGATATGGTAAGACGGGTAAAATTTTAAAAAGATGTATGGTTATACATATAGACTGACGCCGATGTTTTAGTGTTTATCTGGCACAAATTTCATCACATTCTTATTGATTTTTAAAAATTACAAGTAATGGTGGAAAAAGGCTAATGTAATTTTTTAAATCTATTTAATTCACCTACTTTTCTATTACCACAAAAACACAATTACCGGGTTGAGTGCCACCGAAATTCATTTTCGAAGGTAAAGAACTTTGCTGATTTAGATGAAAAGCACTTACTTGAGTCTTAAATTTAAATTTAACACCTATTTTCCTCTGTTTTTTTTTTTTTTTTTTGTTAATTATCCTATCTTTTGTCCTAATAATTTTTAAAACGCCTATTTTATAATTCTTTTAATAATAAACTGCTGCTCAATTCAACTGCAACTGGAATTTTTTTGGTAAATTTCAAATCGTTATTAATTTTAAATAAAATGCAATAGCAAAATGCGGCTTTTACCGTTTTGTAGGAGAACTTTTTACGGGGATTTGTTTTTGCAGTTATACACGCACGACCCTGTTGTTGTATTAAAATTATTAATATAATCTAGAAAATTGTAAAACTTGCAGTTTTAAACCTTAAAAACATCAGATCCTATTTTATGTAGAAAGATTGGTTATCATTTTTTTAATGTTAAGTGACCTAATTAAATGCATACTATACATGCAGGATGTTTCTTTATAAAATGTATGGTTACATGGTTAGTAAAAAGTACCGCAAATCCTAAATATATTTAAAACGACTTTTGTAGTGTTTTAAAAATGTTAATCCTTTAAATTAACTAGTACATAATGCACATCGTGAATTTACCTACCTTTAATATTCCTCAAACCGACCATAGTTCCGTTGTCGGCTTAAATTTAATTATGTCTATTTTGGGATTCATTAAAACTACTTTCCCCATTATGTTTCTGTCGGGGATAAAGTTATTTTTGGTGTTGTAAATTTTATTTACAAAATGAAAGTCATATAATTCTAGATATTGAAAAATTAAAATGTCACAATTTTTAGGACATTATTAGGATATTTCTTCATGATATGTTATATATTTTATACATTAAACTGATTTAGAAAAATCTACTATGGTTTTTTTTTTTAATAATATTAAAAATAATGTTGGAAATAATCTTATTCTTAATTTTCCATATTAATAACATGGGAAAGCTTGCTTTTTAAGTTGACATTTTTATAACTCTTTAAATGTTTATCCAAATGGCTTCACCATATTATTCTTTTGTATAAAACTGAACGCCTTCGATAAATCGACGCTTTTATTTCCAATTTCCAAACTATAAAGCTTATAAATTTTGGCTAATTTTTAAAATTCTTTGTTTCACAGATCCTTTAATTTACTTTTTAACTACAAAATTAAAAATTTTAACTTTTTAGTAATAGGGTGTTTCTTCGTAATATGTTATATACGCAGTTAGTAAAAAGTACCGCAACTTATAAATGTCTTTAAAACAGAATATGTGGTATTTTTAAAATGTTAATCCTTTAAATTAATTGGTACATAATACACTTCGTAAATTAACGGACCTTTATTATTTCTTAAAATGAGAGTCATATTATTTAAGATACTAAAAACTAAGGTTTCAAACTTCATTCAAAGATCATATTCAAGGTATTTTTTTTCACAATATGGTAAGACGGGTAAAATTTTAAAAGATGTATGGTTATACATACAGACTGAAGCCGATGTTTTAGTTTTTATCTGGCACAAGTTTCATCACATTCTTATTGATTTTTAAAAAGTACAAGTAATGGTGGAAAAAGGCTAATGTAATTTTTTAAATCTATTTAATTAATCTAATTTTCTATCACCACAAAAACACAATTACCGGGTTGAGTGCCACCGAAATGTACTTTCGAAGGTAAAGAACTTTGCTGATTTAGATGAAAAGCACTTACTTGAGTCTTAAGTTTAAATTTAACACCTATTTTCCTCTGTTTTTTTTTTTGTTAATTATCCTATCTTTTGTCCTAATAATTTTAAAACGCCTATTTTATAATTTTTTTAAAAATAGTTTTGTGCAAAAAAAGAGGGAATAAACTGATGATGGATAACAATGTATATCCCGAAAAAAACCTTTCCGCAAAACTGATTTATTAACAGCGCCCCAAAAAAAAACACCTGTAGACCAAAATTGGGTAAACTCAAAGTTGCTACAACTTTCTTGACAATTACCTTGACCAATACAGAATGTTCGTCTTTTAGGTAGAGTCCGAACGCTATAACTTCAACACAGCTACGTTATTAACAGCCAAATGTTTACATACAAAAGCACCGACTTGCCAAGTACATACTTTTTACCATGGGCATCGGTTAATTTTAGCACAGAATAACTACCGCAAATTGCAGACATTGATAGAGTCTCTGTAGTAGATGAGACGTGTGTTGGGGACATTTTACTGCTATCAAAGTATGACGTAGCAGTATTTATCTAATAAAGTTTGAATTCTATCACATTGCAAGAATGTTAAGACGAAACTGAATACAAAATTTAAGGTTATAATTAATTTCCTGTTGCATAGTAACGATTAAGTTTTTTTTCAATTTTTAGGATACTAAAACTGTTTGCATTTAAATAGTTTTTATTGGAAAGTTTTAACAATGTTGCTAATTGTTTTAATATTAGAAACCATTTCTTTGCAGTATTGCAAAATTGTTTGATGTGATACTTTAATAAATAAGAAATAATATATATACGTCCGTTTAAGTTCGCACCATATGGAAAATTTTTTTATTATTAATTTTCGAAAAAAGTTATTCCTTAGAAAAAGTTCTGCATGATTTAAAACCTAAAATGCAATCATCGGATATTAATGTTTTCAGTGGTATACGAGGTATGTCAAAAAATATAAAGGTTACTTAAGAGGCTGGTACCCTTATTTTTTTATAATATTTAAAATTTGTATTAAGAAAAGATGTTTAAGAATAAAAATCCCACTTAAATATGCAAACTTATTCAGTTTAAAAAATATATAACTTTTTTTGCCTTAAGGGTGAAAATTCAAGTCGTACATTAGCGCATACCTATTTCGAAATAAAATATGTCAAAAAGCCTAAGATCTATCAAAAGAACGAAAAGTCACTAGACGCATGACGCTTATATCGCAGATAAAATGTTTAAAAAAGTTTGTTTTTAAGTTAACCAATTTTCATATTGAGAAGATATTTTTAATCATAAAAATATTTTTCTTAATTATTGTTTAATATTATGAAGAATATGGGTACTATCTTTATAAAAAAATTAATGTTTTTGACATATCTCGTATACTGCAATAAATTAATATCTAATGATTGCATTTAAAGTTTTGGATCATGCAGAACTTTTTATAAAGAATATTATTTTCGTAAAATTATTAATAAAAAGGTTTTAATAGGGTGCAAACGTAAATATAGGCGTATTAGGTATTATTGTTTAAAGTCGTTAGGAAATACACCATTTACCTTTGACACTTTTAAGATAAAACAGAACAATAAATAATAAATGACATAATATTGAGTGGTGTCTCCAGGTGGATTGTACGGCATTTATTTTTAATATTACCTGTGGTAACCCAGTCATTATCTGTCTAAAAATAAAGTTGGGGAATATACCAAATAGTCCAAGATCCCAGTGCCCCCAGACCAAAATTATTTTCTTGAAGAAAAAATATATCAAATAATGTAGTGCTAGTATATACCATGCGTGTATGCATATTTTCTAGCTTGAGACGACGACCAATTTACAGGTACCTGGTGCTAAAGGTAGATAAAGATAGTACTTACTTTTCCTAAAATCTTAGTGCTAATTTTGTAGGTATATTTTAGAAAATATTGTTAAAAATTCATAATTACTACTGGTCTGATACCAGACTCATTTCGGCAGCCATAATTTATATCAGGAGCTTTAAAACTTCCAAAAAATATAAGTAACTTTACTTTAAATGTCAGTCCTAATTTTTCTATATAATACTAAACTAGAAAACTAATTCGATTATAATTTTTGCAAGGAGCCAGACCAACCAGAGGGGCCTAACACTTTCCCAGACACAGACAAAGGCTTGCTATGTATATATGAACGCGACCGTGATTGTAGAGAGTTTTATAAAATTTGTTATTGATAATTTAATTATTAATCAAATCGATCTTCGGTAATAATAAAGAATAATGTTTACATATGTAAATACTAATAATTACCGCATATTTAAAAATATACAGTGTGTCCCAGGATAGGTGTTACAAGATGACAAATAGATCAAACATTTTAAAATTTTAAAAGACATTTTCGGAAAACTGCTCTTATGGTCCACTACAAAACTAAAAATCCCAAATTTTACTTTGATTGGTATTTTACAGGGCCAGTTAAAACTAAAAATATAAAAAGTCTCAGAAGTAAACTATTTTTATGTTTCAAAATATAACAATATTGTAAAGAATTTAATTTTAAGTTAAAGTTTAAAAGTTAAAGCATGAAAGTAAAAAAAATGTTTCTGTCAGTTATTTACATTACGCATTACAACCTAAATAACGGGCAAAAGGGAGCAAAATTAATTAGAATATTTTATCATTTTTTTTTATTGCTTACTTAGTCAAAATTTGTTTTTTGCTTTATTTAGTTAACTTTCAATTTTGACATGAAAGTTAATTCTTTACAACATTGAGTTATACAATTTGGTTCCATTTAAAAAAATTAAAGTACTTTACTCCTTGGCATTTTTCATATTATTAGTTATAACTCGCGAGTAATACGAGTAAAATTTTGTATTTCTTTGTTTTTGACCATGTGACCAATTTTCCTAAAAGGACATTTAAACATCTACAAATATTCCATTTGTGCCTTCTTCTAACACCTAACCATGGGCACACTGTATATTTTTAATTAGGCAGTAATTCTTGGTATCAGTAAATGTAACATTGTCTATTATTACTAAGCAATCAGTATAATAAATAAATTATTAATTACAAATTGTATAAAACTATCTACAATCACGATCGCGTTCATATACATAGCAAGGCCTTTGTGTGTGTCTGGGGAAGTGTTAGGCCCCTCTGATTGGTCTGGCTCCTTGCAAATAATATTATTGAATAAGTTTTCTATGTAATATATATCAAAATGAAGACTGAGATTGTATCTTGTTGTTAAAGCCGACATAGAATATCTGCTTTTTATTTGTTTTAAAAGACAGAATATTATCGCTAAAATGGCTAAAAATGTTAGTAATGTTTGTAATGCCAGTAGCAAACATCTATAGCTACAGTGTATATCTTAAGCTTATAATTTCTTCTACCTATTATAATTACTACTTATAATGTGTTTAATTTGTCGTTCACCAGTTAATAATACAACTTCTAAAGCATAAGTAGAATATGTGAATTACAAGAGTAAATTAAAAATGTTTAGCAGCTTGTTAAGAGATTTTTGCATTCACCATGCCCAGTTAGCATTTATCTGTTAGATGAACCCCCTGACAATTTGTCAGGTCGTTTTTGCTCTGGTAAGGATATTAATAGTTAGATAATTATTAATATGTAGTAAGGTTAATTTTACTTTATTGAAAAAAAAAAGTTTCTATATAAGAATGTGAAGATGAGAAGATGTGGGATTCATGTATTTTGTTGATTTTTGTAGTTAGTTTTTTTCTTTCATCTCTCTTTCAGTTATCAAAGGTGCTTTTTGATGGTAAATACCTCGTGTTATTACTAGTGAGACAAATATTAGCAAACTGATAACTTTCCGATTGACAACTATGAAAATGGTAAATACGGCTGTAAATGTTTAGGTTATTGATAAAATAATTTATGTTCCCGTAAAAATCTATTTTTTTTAAATAAAGTATTTTGGTAACAAACTGTATTTTTAGATTACTTATTATGTATAGATTTTTATTTTTATGAAGCTTCTTTCTACAAAAGGTTTTTTATTATAAATTAATTTATTTGTTTAACTTGTATCACGTGGTCAAGATTATAACCTGATTCTGTCACAAATGAAAACTAAAAGGTGAGAAAGAGCAGCAAGGAAGCTCAACTGCAATTAAATTTGGCAGAATCAAATTTTGACATCTAATTTTATATTTATAGGCGTTTTTATATGCTAAAAGCGTCGCAACCTGCTTCAAAACAGCCAATTCTTGCGTTGAAACAGTGACGTCATATAAGACAATGGTCCAAGACACTTTGAAACGATAACCGATGCAGTTTTAAAATTGCTTAATCTGCCATTGTCATTTTTTCCGTAAATAAAAGCTCATTTTTTACCTTTTTTTTGTTTTTAAAAAAACAACAGAAAATCGACGTTATATTTTAGGTATTTCCGGCCATATGTTTAATAAATAGGTAATGGAGTAGTGAAGTAGTAAAACTATGTACTGAATCAAGAAGAAAAAATAGTTTTGTAACTGAATCTGCGTCATTATACTTTATTACTACGTATTATTTTATATTTAAATAAAATAATCAGTTTAAACTTTTACCATAAAATTAGATTTTGTAGATTAGTTTTCCACCTTCACGTGTTAAAACGTCGTATTTTCTAGACTACGTAATTTAGTGACGTAATTACCAAAAACCGTTTGAAAAACTTGAAAAAACGTTTTCAACACATAAAAACGCCTTATGTTGATGTTACAATTTATTTAAAAATCTAAGTTTTTTTTAAATAAAGTATTTTGGTAACACACTGTATTTCTAGATGTATATGTTTTTATTTTTATAAAGTTCCTTTCTACAAAAGGCTTTTCATTATAAATTACTTTATTTGTTTTACTTGTATCTCATTTCACGTAGTCAAGATTATGACCTGATTCTGTCACAAATAAAAACTAAAATGTGTAAAAGAGCAGCAAGGGAACTCAACTACAATTATATTTGGCAGAATCAAATCTTTGACATCTAATTTCATATCTATAGGCGTTTTTATGTGCTGAAAGCGTCGCAACCTACTTCAAAACAGTCCATTTTTGCAATTGAAACAGTGACGTCATAATGAGACAACGGTTCAAAAGACTTTAAAGCGATTACCGTTGCAGTTTTGAAAGGGGCTTAATCTGACATGGTTATTTTTCTGTGGATAAAGGCTCATTTTTCCTCCTTTTTTTTTTTAACTGTTTCAAACCCTTGTAGAAACGCTTTCATATTCATGTTACAATTTATACATGTTTTTTTAAAATAAAAAATAAAATAAGTCGAATTTTTGTAATTTATGTAGTTAAACAATACCATATTCGCAAGATTCGTTTGCCATGTTGCAAGGCTTACGAGACAACCTTGTCTAATCTAAAGCCCGTTGGTCAAGGTCACGGTCTTTGGATTAGGTAGGGTTGCCTCGTAGGCGTTACAACATGTCGGACCATACGCTAGCAGATGTTGTACTCGTAAAATGTTTAAAGTAGTCTAGTTAGTATTCTGATTTGTGATTAATTTGTTTGATATTTTAAGATAAATTACTACTCATTTCATGTTATTTGCCTAAAAGTAGCTGTCTGTAAAGGCAAAAATAAAAAGTCGTAGTCTTGCATGACGCAGTAGACTGCTAAGCACTGATTGGCTGGGAATTTACGGGGCAACCATATCTATCTAAAGACCATGTGAAGCTATATGCGGAACAAGAAGCCACTTTACACATTTCATTTTGTGGGCGTTACTTCCGAGAATATCCTTAACTGATTTAAACACATAATATTTATAGCCATAACAGCTTAACAGAATCTTTAACTTAAACTGTATTTCATACGTTTTATTCAGTATATTCTGTCAGTAGCATAGCTAGGAGTATGCGGCGTAGGCAGTCGCCTACGGCCTCGCGCCTGAAGGGGCCTCGCGGCAAGGTGAAGGTATGAAATGTGACATACGAACATAGCATAGAAATGAAAGGGTGCGGATTTTTTCAGCATATAATTTTAATGTCTTATGGAAAGGGGCCTTACATAATTGTATTATGTATGAAGAACCATGAAAATAACTAAAAGATTGTTTATGTGAGATTTTTTGGTTCTCAGTCTTTTTCCGGAGGATTAAAGGGCCCTCGCGGAATTTGACCAGGTCTGGCATGACGCTGTCCTTAATAAACTTCCCTCCAACTTTGTACTTGGTTCTTTAGTTTAGTTATCTTTCTGTTCGACGTATATCAGTTATTGTGGATGGCCACTCTTTTAGATTTCACCAAGTAAATGCTGGAATGCCTCAGGGCTCAGTACTTGCAACAACATTGTTTTTTCTTCACAACAACAACCTTCTCTGGTCCACAACTGGTTCCATTTATAGTTTTGCCGACGATGGTACCCTTGACTCTAGTTTTTAGGTTTCTTAACCAATCTCTAAACCTAATTTGGAAGGCAAAAGCAAAGCGATGCAGATATTTCTTTCACAGAACCTTAATTTAATATTGGATTGGGGCGCCAAAAATCTTGTCCATTTTATTGCATCCAAAACACAATCATGTTACTTGTCGCGAAAAGACTAATCCTTTGCTTAGAAGCGGCCAAGTTTTGCAGAGCAAAGGCACCTTTAATCTTGTGGGCGTCACATTTGAAAGTAACCTTAACTGGCATAAACTTATTGTATCTATAGCCACGGCAGCTTAAAGAAAGCCTAAATTTTTCTTTCATGCTTCCCCTTCTTATTTATACACTTTATATGTGTCCCAAATCCGACCTTCCTTAAAATATTGTTCTTATATCTGGGGCATGGCGTCCCCCACAACCCTAAGCATTCTTGATTCCATTTAAAGAAGAGATAATCGTCTCATTAATGATGATGACAGAAAGGCTTTCCTCTCCGGCCCATCATCGGGCTATGGGGGATTTATTGCTTTTTTATAGGCTTTCGCTCTGTAGAATTGACCAATAAAATTCCTTCAATCACGGTTTCTACCACAGAAACTCGTCCCCTATACGGTCCAATTAGATAGGCCCTGAATTTTCCACTTTGTTCGTTATTTAATCCCTAGAGTTTCTAGAATGTGGAAACTGCTACCCACGGAGGTCTTTTCTTCCCCCTCCCCCAAAAAAATCTTCAAGTATTTATGTCCCGTGGCAAGAAACACTTACCGCGTTTAAGACACCCTTGGTACGTTAGCATATTAGGCTTGTAGCCTTCATGGATTGTCCAAAAATAAAAAATAAAAGATAATGCTGTTTGATAAGCAATGGTGTAGCGGTGTTTTTATGTTCGTAATAATTAAAAAGTGTCTTGCCTAAATAATGTAACTGTTTTTTGTATGTCTAGGTCGAAATTCGTAAGATTCATTTTTTAACAACCACTCTAAATGTTCATTAATTGCCCAAATTAATATCTGAGACAAAGAACAACTAAAAGGTAAAATAAATGATACACTCTCGTCCCCAAACAATTAAATTTTCTTAAAGCGCTCCGTTAATTTTCATTTGAACAGCCCGACAGATACAAATTAGGGATTGCTTAATTGTACGAGGCACTTCGTCAGCTCGGGGGCCATGTAAATACACATTCTTTCTTTGTAACTGTGATTTTATACTTCTCGTGGGGCCCATTTGTTCGCAGGCACGCATAATAAATGTGCGTTAGTTGTACTTGGCGAATTTATAACGATTAGATAATGTCTGCCTAAATTTGTTGTTAGGATTATCTAGACAGGGTGTTCCTTTATTGGTCTAAAATATTAAGGAATGTGTTTTTTGTTTTTTTTTTAATAAAAAACCATAATAATTTATGTCGAAAAATGTCTTCTTTTTAAAGCACTCGGGTTTAGTTTTTCTGGGAATAATTAATAGTCATATGGTCCAAAACTAATAAATACAAAATTTTACTTCGATTGGTAATATACAGGGCAAGCTATAACTAAAAAATACGAAAAATGATCAAGAGTAAAGTATCTTTATTTTTAAAAAAGGGCAAAATTGAATAGGTAAATGTTGTAAGGAACTTAAGAATAAAAGTAATAAAAATTATTTTTCTGGTGTTTTTATATTATGCATTAGCAGTTTTTAAAATACTTGGCTTAAGCATGAAATTTTAAAAAAATATATTTAAAATTGTTAAATTTTAAATTTTGTTTTAAACTTGCTCCCACTTGCCCATTACTTAAGTTGTAATGCGTAATGTAAAAAATTAACAATTACATTTTTTTACTCTCGTGCCTTAACTTTAAATTTTGACACAAAATTTAATTCTTTACAACATTTACTTATGCAATTTTGTTCTATTTTTAAAAATAACCTTTTAAAAACACATATGTTTTATATTAGGAATACTTGCCGAATTCAGATGTTGAAACATAACGGGCGGTTTTCTTTAAAATATCAAAATTCACGTGAGTTCCAGTTAAACCGAAAGTAGTGATTAGATAGTACTATATCTAATAACACAATATATCATATTAAAATTTAAAAGTGATTTAAGAATACACAAAACTGGATAAGTGATTGGGTTGTCACCCGGTACAATCCCTAAATCCTATTTCATCGCCTTTCTTATCTATATTACGCGCTCACATGGCTTAAACAAAAACTTTTTGGTCGCAGTCCTAAAAGATGCACGTAACACTACGGTTAGGCCTTGGGCACGAATCTATGCGTAAGCGATTGGCGTAGAGCGCAAAATGTGAAAGTGCTGTCGTTGATCTTTATGTGAGATAAAAGAACTTGTTTTTTAAATTAGCCGTTGTTACCACAAAATATTGCAGTTATTACCGGCAATATAAAGAGATCTAACACTTTTTGTCCGACGTTTACGCTCTGTTATCGTGACCGAGACCTTACAATAATAAGCGAAAGCGAAGAGTATCAAATCTCTAAACTAGTTGCCGGTACTGGCTACGATATGTTGTGTAAGCGACGTTTTGAAACCAGTTTTCAGAAATTAGAAACGCTCCGCTAATAATATTTATTTGTTTTTTTGCTCAAGTATACAAAATAATTCAAATTAGGTATTCGTCATTGGTAGCTTCGTTATTATTCAAAGTACGAAAAAGTTTAAATTAGCAAATTCGTAGCTTTTACGCTCTATAAGACTAAAGATAAAAAAAACAATTGACAATTGGGTTTTTAAGTTATACAGCAAAATAACCTGTTTTTAAATGAAACAACCTGTATATTTAATTACCATTAGAAAAATCTTTTAAAATCCTTTAAAAAAAGTGCACATGTGATATATCTAACTTTTCAAAGTTTCGGAAATATGACCATTCTCAGTAATTTGATACTGAACTGAAGTATATCCGTAAATAAATAAATAAACTGGCATTTTTTAAATAAAACACCGCGTATATTGCATTACCAATGAATAGATATTTTAAAAAGCTTTAAGAAAATATTACATTTGATTGCTGTCTCTTATAGTTTCGGTAATATGGCAATTCAAATCTTAAAATTTTATTTAATTTTTATTATATCACAGCTTTAAGCTATTAGCCATAAATTCAGTGTCCAAAATTAAACTGGAAAATATCTACTTTTTTAAAATTTAAATGCTTATACATATATTTAAAACTATAAAAACTGAAGACATCAAAAAATGTGGTATTTAAAGCTCTTTAAAATACAGTTTTGTACGGCCGGGCGTAAAATATAATTTTACGCCCCCATTTGATGGTGTAAAATTGCACTTTTACGCCCTAGGGTAAAAAGTATCAAAAACACGGGCATTTATAAATGACGAGAGTAAAATAGCACTATTACGCCCCAGGACAAAAAGTATCAAAAACGCCCGCATTTATAAATTTATAAAACAGTTATTAAATTAAATAATGTCACATTCTTTTTTGGTGAAACAACAATTTATTTAAATAAACTTATGTTTAAAGTATACTTATTACAATTTAAAACATTAAGAGCTGGGAAATTGTCTCCTAACTACAGAGAATGCTTGTATAATTATTTCAGTCGTACAAAAAATATTCTTTGCACCTCTGGCGTCAAGCACTTTTACGCCCACAGCTGATCGTTGCCCTCGTGGAGCAACTTTTAGCCGCGGGCGTAAAAGTATTAGTTTACGCATTTGGTACAAAAATAACTATTTAAATGTTGATATCACAGGGCGTTTTATATAAAAAAAAATCTAGTTTACTGTCAAAATCCTGTGGATGGCTATATTTCCTATAATAAATATAGCCATATAAACTATGAAAAATTGAATATATTACATGTGGAGTTTTTTAAGGGATTTTAAAAGATCTTTCCAATGGTAATAAAATTTACAGAATATTCCAACTTTAAAAAAAAGGTATTATGCTGTATAACTTAAAAACCCGATTGTCAATTGTTTTTTCTAATCCTAAGTTTTAAAGACCGGAAGAAATGCTACTAGTTTGCCAATTTAAACTATTTTATATTTTGAGTAATAACGAAGTTACCAATAACGGACATAATTTAAATGACCCAGTACTGCAGCCGCCTGATGTAAAAATGCAAATCTTTTATGCCGACATACAGATCAAAGGCAGCGCTCTTCCTTACAGCTCGCCGCTAGACGCTTGGTATCGTTACCGTAGCCTAACACTCCTAAATCAAAAATAACCATTAATTTATTTAAATCATGGTTGCTATATATTAAAATAATAAATTTTAAGAAAATAAAAGATGTTCTTTAACAAAAAAGAAATGTATTTTTAATGAATGATTCAGTATGCATTTATCCAGGATTTTGTCAGGTTAAATAATTATACTTTCCAGTTTAGTTGTTGTGGAAATTCTCACCATAGAGAACCAGTACAAAATGGAATCATAATTAATGTACCCTGGAGAGTGCTGCGTCATTGTTGTGTCATCCTATTCAGGAGCTAATTGACGGGAGCACAGATTGCTGCCAGACCGGCGGTGTGTGCCCAGATTTTCGATTTTCCTGGTTTCGGTTTGGCTCGGTCAGCTTATTACTGATCTGTTTTATTTGCTTATTTTTTATATAGGGTTAATAGACTAGGAGGTATGGGCAGCAATGTATCAAAAATTATTTTCATAAGGTTTTTTGCGGAGTCATGTTCGGAATAAAGTGCTGATTACGGCGATACATGATGCCAGATTGTATCGAGGTTAGAAATTTTTAAACTACAAAATAAACAATTAGAAAAAAATGCAATAAATATTTTTTTAATTTTTTGACTACTTTTAAACAAAAAAAAAGTTACATGATGTATTTTTAATGGAATCATCGAACTTTTTGTAACAAGTAGAGTAGGCGATTTGACAATTTTAGGCCCCTATATATATTTTTTTTTAACAAAGTGTATTTTCTTGCTTTTAATCCCCATCCACAATTTTTGCACTTTTTCTGTAGGATATGGTCTCCATATAAAGAGCATCCAGATCGGCTTGCGGCGCTATTTTTGGCAGTTCGCATCCTTTGACAAATAAAATGAGTCTACTTTTGGCATTCTTGTTCACTCGCACAATTTGCGAGTACTCGCGTTAAAAAGCGAGCTGTCGTTATGGCTCGCAACGAGTGAAAAACATTCGCAAGTTTAAATAAAACCTATTGGTGTACGTTTTCTTTTTGATTATAATAGTTTTTGCATCGAATTTTCATTAATTTTGAATAAAATAAATGGATGATCTGCATCAAGTTGCAAATATTCTAGTTCTGGAGGGTGTCGAAACCGACGAAGATAGATACAACCAATATATTAGTTTATGTATTAAATTCATTTGATGTTCTAATCGAAAATAGCTTAACAGTAAAAAGATTAATTTAACCTTTATGAGAGCTTAAAAGAAAAACACTAATATAACAGACTGGATTTTGTTGTCTCAGTTTTTTTAAATGTTAAGAGATATGTTTTATTATAAATTAAGATAATACACAAGCCAACAAAACATTCTTTACACTTTATTTAACATTCTATAGTTTTCTAAATAAAAAGATAACAGCACACAACAACAAATGTTGCACAATGTCCTAAATTAATTTGCACTAATGTTAATAAAATAATGTCTTAAATATTATTTTTATTATAATTCTTCTACGGCACCTGTAAGCTTTTAAATGTTATTTGCTATTTACTCTCTGATATTTTTTGGGTTTGTTTCTGTTTTTATGTTAAAGTTTTTTTAAATGCTTTTTTAAAGGTGTTTTTGTTTTGTTTGTTCTTTATAAATTTTTATAATTGTATTTTTTTGAGGAATATTCCAATATTTTCGGACACTTGTCAGTCATATATTAATTTTTTTGGTTTTCTTAAAATTTTGGTTCTTGACGTTTTATTTAAAAATAGGGAAATGACCAACAAAATATAGACTTCTAATACCTGAAGTCAAAAAATGTGATGTTGTCAGATCGACTTTACGTATAACGTTTAAATCGTTCGAATAAAATTGCGAAGGTGACTCAAAAATGTCATTATTTAGAAACATGCGCAAATATACCCTTTGCCAAGCTGCGCATACGCACAGATGCGAATTATGTCAAGAATTGAGTTTTTGGTGTATTCCAAGGTTACCACGACAACGACCTTAGTCGTGACACCTTAAGGTGATTTTCGAGAAAATTTGTTGGCGTTTTATTAAAAATATATATAATTGACAATAAAAACAGAGACAACTTCTATATTTACTGTAAATAAATTACTAAATGTTTTCAAAAAAACTTTTTTTTATTTTATAATAAATTTTGTATCTTGTAAGAGTTGGGGTATTCTGATTACTACTAAAAGAATATTTATATTCTTAAGGATGTTTCACCTAACACAAACGCATTATTTTATAAAATTATAACTTAAAGAACTAATCAAGTACAAAATTTCTTTTTTGAAAAAGATAAAAAACTTTATTTTTATATACAAAAATACCATTTTAAAACAAAATATGTACTCTAAAATATTGTAGAAAATATTTATTTAATTAGTTTTAAAAACAGTATTTCAAGATATAAAATTACATCTATGCTTTTTCATGGAGAGCTATAATGGACTGAAAATAAAAGCAACGCTTAGCTTACTTTAGCCTTAGATAATGAGTTGGATTTTCCGTATTATGAAACAAGATGCTATTCACTTACTTTTTACATAAAACTTTGTAAATATTGTTAGATTTATGAAAGATTTTATAAATTATTAATGTACAGTTACATTCATAAAAAATGCGTACAAGGATTACCAAGAAAAATACCTTTACCTATTTTTATGTAAAACCGGCCTCTTAAACTGACTGTTTAAAGTAGGTTAACATATCAGATGTTTTAAAAATTTAGCGTATAATGTGAACATCTGAACACTTGACTGGGCCAAAAAAACGACTTTTATTTGTTTAAAAAAAATATATATATTTTATCTTTGAAGAAACCACGAAGAGTAAAAGCCTAAGTACTAACGTACCGTGTGTGTCTTAAGCGAGGTAAGAGGGAGTTTGTTGACACGGCACTTAAATACTTAAAGATTTGGGGGAAGGAAAGACCTACTCGGGCAGCAGGTTCCACATTCTAGAAACTCTAGGGATAAAAGAACGAACAAAGTGGGAAGTTCGGGGTCTGTCCAGTTGGACCGTATAGGGATGCATACGCGCGAAACCACGAGTTTTTCTGTTGGGAACCGTGGGTGGAGGAACTATACTGGACAATTCTTCAGAGAAGAAGCCATGGAAGTACCTATAAAAAAGCGATAGATCCCCCACAGCCCGATGATGGGCAAGAGAGGGAAGCCTTTCTGTAAGTGAAGGATCATTAATGAGACGAATAGCTCTTTTTTGAATAGAATCCAGAATGCTTAGGGTTGTGGGGAAAGCCATGCCCCAGATATCAGAACAATACTCCAAGGGAGGTCGGATTTGGGACACATTTAAAGTGTATAAATTAGAAGGGGAAAAATACTTTTTGGCTCGAAAGAGAAATCCAAGCTTTTTTGAAGCTGCCGTGGCTATAGATACAATGTGTTTATGCCAGTTAAGGTTACTTTCAAATGTAACGCCCACAAGATTGAAGGTGTCTTTGCTCTGTAAAAGTTGGCCGCTCATTAGTAGAGGATGATCAATCCAATATTAAATTAAGATCCTGCAAAAGAGATATCTGCATCGCTCTGCGTTTGTTTTCCAAATCAGGTTTAGTGATGGGTTTAAAAACCTGAAAACTGGCGTGAAGGGTACTATCGTCGGCGAAACTATGAATGGAATTAGTTGTGGACGAGAGAAGGTCGTTGGTATGAAGAAGAAATAATGTTGGTGCCAGAACTGAGCCCTGAGGCACTCCGGCATTAACTTGGTGAAAGCTTGAAGAATGGCCGTCTACAATAACTGATATACGTCGATCAGATAGATAACTAGATATTTTAAGTAATGGGACTTATAAAATTATGACTTTCGATGATGTAATAAATAAATTAGTTCCAATTAGTAAAAAAAAGTATTTAATTATTTTCTTTAACTTAAATTGTGAATAGATTTTAACATTTAGAGACCTTTATTGTACGCAATTTAATTCTCTTAAGATATACAATATGAGCAACGCTGTTTGGTTCATAGGCAGGCAATATAATAACAAAATAAGCACTATTAGTCACGCCTGTTTACATGCTGGTATTTAGTTAGATTGTCTCTTTTCTTCACATTGCCTATGTGTTATGTTATTTAACGGAACCTGTATGTGCACATTTTTAACACGCTTTTATTAGCTTGGGTTGTAACTATCTATCTATGTAACGGAATTTTTGAGCCTTATTTTTACCAACTTCCAGCGATTCACTTTTTTGAAACTTTGCACACGTATCAAGGACCGATGACAATGCAATAATTTAAAAACAGTATCCCGTTATCCGCCAGGATAAATAAATTCCTTTACAGATCCTCTGTGTCCTAATACTACTCTTGACAAAATGGCGAAGGAATTTTTTAGTGAATAAACTGGAGCATTTATTTTTAAAAACTTATTGATATATCGAACTAAAAAATGAAAAATAAATAATAGTTTAAAAAACTAAAAAACACGCTTTTATATGCAACCGAACTAAAAATTAGAAAATAATTTTTCATTACAAAGAGTTTGTCACTTCAGAGTAAAAAGCGTGGGGTGCATTTTACTATTTTTTCATAACTTTTCTCTCATAGATATTTGCAAATAGAATAATTATAACATTTAATATATTAAGCACCCCACGCTTTTTACTCTGAAGTGACAAACTCTTTGTAATGAAAAATTATTTTCTAATTTTTAGTTCGGTTGCATATAAAAGCGTGTTTTTTAGTTTTTTTAAACTATTTTTATTACGTCAATAGTTAGGAAGCTTTGACGCAAAAAGTATAAAAATAAATATAAATTAATGAAGAGGGACCTCTAGATATTGATATAAAAGTCTCAAAATTTTTAAGATATGGTTTTTTGTCAACCTTAGCAATATTTTGGATAAAAAAACATAAACATAGATGTAAATAAATTAAATTAAAGTAAATAAAAACTGTATATTTTTATCCTTTTTCTCTTCTGCAGACTACTTTTTAATCTCGGATGATTAACGTGGCATGTTTTACTGACAAAGTAAAAATTTGTTAAATATTACCACGCAGATACCGTTCAATTTGCAATTTTTAAACATTGACTCAAAAATCGTAAGGGTTACAGTCAAGAAACCCGCCTAATCCGATACCCGAAACATGTGTTTGAGCCTCATGGTTCCATAACTGTAACGCATATTCGGCAGAGTTTTAAAAAATGCATATAAAACATTGTGGTAAACTTGTGCGACACCCGAAACATTTCACATTGACAGGGTGGGTTAAAGCGCCGTTCCCATATATGACGGTATGAATATTCCTGGTAGACTCGGTAAAAAGAACCCTCCTAAAAAGGTTTTTAAAGTGTTTTTATCATGCAGTCCATTTTCTTATTGGCCCAGGGACTATTACATTTAAAAAATACATACAGTGTACTTGTTTTTTACAATGGCTTTTATAATTTTAGTTTGATTTTTACCATCGATTTGATCTAGTTGTATTCTAATTTAAAACGAAAAATAACAATAAAGAATTTTAATGATTCGTTAAAAAAATGAAACTTAACGCTACAAGTTGCTACACAGCTCGCGTTATATTAAACATTGGAATTAAAAACAATTTTTAAACAATTTCGTTTCCAACGATTTCAATTTCGTCCACAAATAGAAAGTTTTTGCTTTTGTGTAAATTGCGCCAAAGTTGTATGGTTTAAAAAGATTTTATTTCTATTTAAAAACTTTTATATTGCAGGTTTTTGTTTGGCAATTAGATAAAACAAAAGGATTTATTTCATAATTAAAACAAATAAAGTAAAAATTAATTATTAAATTAATAAAGACAACGGACATATTAAAATTTACATACACATGGTGCTAGTTTAAAATTACAACAACAATTTTTGCCAAAGCGTAAAAAAAAGCCGACGCGTCATCGTATCAGATATGTTTTGATACGTGCATTCTTTGTCTCATCTTTACCTGCTAGTGTTTAAGCACTAATGTCAAAATTATAGCATTAAATTGGCACGCACAACTTGTATATAGCATAGCATAGTTTACATTTGAAAATGGGCAAAGATACTACTGCCCGAAACTTTGTGTGAATAAATGAAATAAAGACAATGAAAGTCCGAAACTATAAAAAAAGTACTAATAAAAATTATAAAAAAGTTAGAATTATTTCTAGCTAAATTGCAAGTAAGCAATGGAATACAAATGAATTTGGAAAACAATGCACATTTCTGTAATATACGGACCTATCAATTTTTTCTTAATATTTTTAACAATTAAAAAGTTATAGGGGTGTCAATAGTATATACAGGTTGTTCCACCAGGAACTGCCACGACTGATTTCTCGAAAAGTACGCTTTGGAATATTTTGAAGTCAGTGGAGGACACATAACTAAAATATTTTGAAAGCTCTACCACTTTCGGTTATACCGGAAGTTACTGTTACTGTTAGGATCCTTATTTTAAAGGAACACCCTATGTAATATTTATTTTTTGAATTCTAAATATTTTTTATTTTATCCTTTTAAATATCAAAAATAAGGATAGGTTCTTATTAGGATGTCTATTTTAAAAATTTATACTTTTTGAAATATTAGGAATTTATTATTTATCTATTCTAACAATGCTTTTAAGTACGCCTTAGTTTGACGTCTAGTTGGCCTGGACAACAAAATGCGGCGTCAAAGCCAACTAACCCGTACCTACCCGTACTTAAATGCATTGTTAGAAAAAAATAAATCGTTAATATTTCACAAACCATATATTTTAAAATAAACAAATTTACCCTAATTTTTAATGCCTAATGGAATAGGGTAAAAAAGATACGGGTTTTCACTTAAAAAATTGAATTTTAAGGTTTTTGTCGTTATAATTTTTAACGATTATTTTTGACCACTCTGTATTTATTAATTGTAAAAATATTGATTCAGTCTACATAAATAAGTTAAAAGGAAACCAACCCCAACTCAAATTAAAGGCTTTCGTTTAAAAGAAATTGATGGTTATGTAATGGCCTGCACACGTTATTTTTGACATAAAATTTAAAATAAGTCAAAACGGTTGGACTTAGGTATGGAACATTATACATAAATGTTTAGAATTTTACGCAGAATATAAAATATAAATATTATTTAGGGTGTTCTATTTTAAAATAAGGAAGTTGACAATAACTTCCTGTATAATCAGAAGTGGTAGAGCTTTCAAAAGATTTTAGTTGTATGTCCTCCACTGACTTTTTTCGCCCTTTTGGGGTCATCCCACCCAGGTTCAACGACCGCCCCCTAGGTGGTGCACTGCAGCCTGAAGGCTTATTGTACCTTAACCCCTACTCCTTCCCATTCACACACCTTTCATTCCATAACTTGGATGGTTGCTGCTCGGTCCGTTCGTTTGCCCCCGAGCAGAACATCGCGTGCCGTTGCTCAAAACCGACAATGGCCCGGTCACCCGTACAAGTTATGGCCGCGCTTCATGCTGCTTAACTCCAGTGATCGACGCTGCCGATACAACCGAAGTAGCCATTAGCATTGAGTTTATAATGTTACCTAATTTTAAAAATTTATCAGAGCGTACTTTTCGAGTAATCGACCGCGGCAGTTTCCGGTGGGACACCCTGTAGATATAAATATTGGTTGTAAATTTAGATATTATTGGATTTCTTTTAACGTATTGGTTTTTGGTGACAAACAACTTAGAAACTTAGCATAGACAAACGTCACGTCCGGTTACCGTCATCACGTTCTACATCCATAAATCATACAAAAATATGGGACTAATATTAAAGAAAATCCTGACAACTCGACCTCCAACATTGGGAACAGGCGTAGAAATCTAAAACCGTGATAAGTCAGATGCTTTACATAAATGCTTTTGTGGTAAAAATCCTACAATCTTGCCTGTGCATTTATAGAAATCGATAAGTCACAAGTATTTTGGATTATACAGAATGATATCCAAGCACAAGTTGTTGTGTATTTATTTACAAATATTTTACCTTTAACTAAAACATTTTTAAAGAAGAAACTTATAAAGGGTTTTCCATTTTTAACGCTCGACCTCGCATGACTGTGGCAAGAATGATACAGCCGGTATATTTCGGCGGAGTACTCAGTCAGTAGTGACATTTTACTATTGAACGCTACACAATTGAACAACGCGTAGAAATGGTTAAAACTTATTATCAAAATCAGTGTTCGGTTCGCCAAACGTTTCGTGCACTGCGTTTAATTAACTCGGTTGGATTTCTTCTTGTGAGGCTACATCAAATCTCGAGTATATGCGGACAAACAACAAACGATTGCTGATCTAAAGGCCAAACATAACTTGCCCCATTGGTGAGCTTGGTCTCTAGGATTCAAATGACTCAGCAAAACCACAGCGGTCATTTGGCTAATATAATCTTAAAAACTTAATGTCTTCAAAATAAAAATACAGCCATTGCAATAAAATTGTCATATTTTGTTTATTTTTACACAGACTGTCCACGAATGGAGTTAACAAGAGGACAAATGGACCAAAAATTTTATTTTTCGAAAAAAAATCATTCTTCATAAAAAAATTTGCTTATAAAAAAATAGGATTTACGAAGAGAAAATGTTGATATTGTATACAGGATTCACAAAAACTTAAAAAACATTATTTTTCTACAAGAGTAAACTTTACTTTTCATTTTTAAGCAAAATATCATTTAAAAGTTTATTTAAAATGGCATTTGAACAAAAATTAATTATTTTAAATTTCTATAATAAAACGCCCAAAAAAAAATTTATGATTTGCTTTTCAAACACCTGCTTTTTCCTAATTCCTACAAAACACAATTTTTCAACTGTAAACGCCCGTTACAAATTAAAAATAAAGGTAGTTTACTGTTGGAAGAAAATCATATTTTTTAAGTTTTTGCGAACCTTGTATACAAAATTAACATTTTCTCTTCGTAAATCCTATTTTTTCACAAGCAAAAATGTTTATGAAGAATGATTTTTTCGAAAAATAAAATGTTTTGTCCAATTTTCCTTTTGGTAACTCCATCCGTGGACAGTCTGTATAAAGATAGGGCGCTGAAGATGGAAAACCCTTTACAAATGGGTCAGTTTTTGTCCAGGCTTAAAACTGTTCATTATTTTACAAACTTTTTTGGATTATTTATCTACTTTAACCATTTGCCACAACACCAGTATCAGAAAGCAAGGTCACTACCTAGAGATAGTGTGGCCATCCGTCCCGATATTTCGGACTGTCACCGTTATTAGACCCTATATGTCCTGAGTGTGTTTGCAGAATTTAAAAGTTCAACATAACCTAACAAAGAATTTTTTAATATAAACATGAGTTGAGCATGTGGTATAACTGATGAAGATAGGAAAATGCTTGTATTTCAAGCATTTTTCGCAATCGAGGAAAGTGATGATAGATACATTTTATTTTGGATGCTTGAAATCACGGACACAATAAATCGATTTAAATAAATGGCGCCATTAAACGTCGATTCTTACGATCTGACACGTAAGTACTGTCAGCACTAGGGTGTGACGTCACATGTGACGTCATAGCTTCCACAACGCTTAAGGTAAGCATGAAATGCACGAATAGGACTGCGCGTTGGTACGCTATGATCGCTGCTGTGAGCATAATTCGGACCGCAGCCTATTTTATTAATCATTGAGCCACATTGTCATATCTTTAAAACAATTAAATTGTGCCACCGTGTACCATTTAGGTATTCAGGTAACGGTTTGTCAGAGGAACTGAAAAGTTTATTTTTGGTTTTATGCTTGCAGTAAAATTTAAATGATAAAATAATAATAAGATCTTAAGCACCATAATTAAACAACAAAAAATATTGCTTACGTATTTTTGCTGGTTGTCCCAGGGACAAAAATTAAAGACAACCACTCTCTTTTACGAAACTAGGTTAACTAAGGTCGCAGTTATGATAAAACAGAATTGCCAATCGATCGCAATCATTTACCTAGAACGCTGACTTACCGACTGTCTACACCATAGATAACCTACATTTAGATCAGCAGTGGCAAGAAGCAGTTTTCGGATTTTAGTTTAAAAAGCTGTGGCAAAATACAAACACCGGCTCCCCGTACCCTTCGTCCGCGGTCTGACCGTAACGCTCATTAGCTACCGTACTTCGAACAGAAAAGCAGGACGCGGTCAACACATTCTTTCCTATAATGCGAATAGTTTGTTTGGGTCCGGGTGCGTTTACCCTCAACTGGCTTGCGTACAAACCGGTTTTTCGCCCATAAAATGTAACTTTTGTTTCGCGCAGGTTATAATATTAGCAATCCATCGAGATCAGTGGTCTACACTCGTTACACACTACGTAATTTACATTCTGATTTTAAAAATTATCGTAGTTGTCCAAGGGACCTACAGTGCGAGGGACTTTTCTGGGACCAAATATACAGGGTGTGTTCTAATTGCGGTAAGAAACTTTAAGGGCATATATCTGCGCCAATTTTAAAAGAAAAAATTTATGTAAACATACGTCCGGAAATACTTTGTTTTTAAGATACAGGGTGTTAAACTTAAAAAAAATCAGGTTTTTATAAATATGCCCTATATGATTTTAATAAAATAAAGCTGTGGTATTTGTTAAAGTAGAAAGTTCATTTAGGCCTAAATTAATTTTAATTAGTGAGACCAGTGGCGGCGTGGGATGCATCTTAGCTTATATTATTGACTTTTTGCAACTTTTATATTTTATCCGAATAAAACACCTTATAACATAACTTTTTTGTGTTTTTATATTTTTACGTAGTTTGCTTAGTTTTCCAGAAAAGAAAACAATATCCGCTAAACTGCATAATCTTGGACCATCCAAAAAACATTAGGCATTTTTTTCTTTAAAAGTTAAGTGTTTTACATTCTTATTGGCAATTATGTAACAACAACAACCAATACTTGACTAAATAACGTTTACATCTAGTCTTACAAAATTTACTGAAAAAAGGGTTTAAGATTTTTTAGTTTTTTTAAAAAGTTGTATCTCGAGAACGAAACATTTGACCCCTGTTTACATAAACTTTTTGTCAGAAAAATAGCTCAGGAATACGCCTTTAAATTTTCTTAATTAGATACCTATTACTAAGTAGTAACTATTTTTGCTTGGTGAAAAACTTATATATATACATATATATATATATATATATATATATATATATATATATATATATATATATATATATATATATATATATATATATATAAAACACGTTCCTTTAAATCACTTAAAACATCATTTAAGACTAATAAAAGGCAAAAATTTTAAAAATAATGTAGTTATATTTGACTTTTTCGACCATAATAATTAAGCCTTTAATAAACTCAACTGGAAAAAAAAATTGAATGATTCCATGTACAAATATGAAATTGTTTTTTTTTTTCATTTTCAATACCATTTATTTTTACCTTCTCGGTTACTTGCATTTTTAAATTTACTAGTTTGCTTCATCACCATAGTAGGTTAACCCATACAATGCGCCTTTTAACAAGTATAAGTGCTAACTTTAAAATAAAAATGTATTTATCAATTACTTATCTATAATTAAAATTTGTTTTGCACACTTTGATTCTAGACTGACTAAAATAAATATGCCCTTTGATGTTTAGCAAATGTCAAATTTAGATGATTACAAGCTCCATGTTTAGTTTAAACATTAGTTTCATGCTACATTGACCACAAAGTAACTTTAAATTAAACTCAGTATGTGGGTGCTCATAGTTTTGGGTATTTAATTTAATCACAACGTGAATGTGACCAAACAAACAAACCATTGAAAATGCAATGCACGATGTCCAAATGGTAAGCTCGTCAATAATAGGAGTGAAAGAATGGGTCAAAATAATGTTTGTACCTCATATTCAAGAAAAATTATCGTGCTTTATGATGGAGTTATAAAGCTTTAAAGTTAGAATAAAAAAATATTATTTTACCTATAACCTTAAACCGTTGCTACAGTATCAATGACATTTGGGCAACCCAATTATTTTATAATAATGCGTTTGTTTTAACCGACTTTAAAAAAGGAGGAGGTTACATATACTGCTTAAGCAAGCAGTTTTGGTACCGGCGAGTATAAGAATAACAAAACAAGCAGTATTAGTCCCGCATGTTTACATGTCGGTGTTTAGTTAGATTGTCTCTTTTCCTCACATTGCCTATGTGTTATGTTATTTAGCTCAACTGGTATGTATGTTCGACACATATGTTTTTTTATGTATACACCGATTACTCCGTCAATTAAAGACCGATTTTAATTTTCTTTTTTTTTCGAAAGTGTGAACTGCCGAGGTAATACCATAAGAAAACCAAGTTAGTATCGCGAGAGGGAAAGGTAATAAGGACAAAGCTGCCTCCAGTAATTATTTGCTTATATGTATATTAACCTTTTTTTAATTTTTTTTTCACCCTTTCGGGGTCATCCCACCCAGGTCCGACGACCGCCCCCTAGGTGGTGCACTGCAGCCTGAAGGCTTATTGTACCTTGACCCCTACTCCTTCTCATTCACACACCATTCATTCCATAACTTGAATGGTTGTTGCTCGGTCCGCATCCCAGAGCAGAACAACGTGTGCCGCTGCCCGAAACACCGCTGTCGCCGGACACCCATCCAAATTATGGGCGCGCATTCCACTGCTTAACTCCGGAGATCGACGCTTGCCGATACAACCGAAGCCGCCACAAGCGCGCCTCTGTATATTAACCTATGCTTGTTGTAAATTTTTGTTTAAATTTGCTTTAGTAGTTGATTTTTATATGTAAATTTAAATTATAAATAGTTGTCTTGCAATAATATTTAACGGTGTTTAAAATTAAAATATTTTGCATAATATGATTTGTCACCTGTGATATATTTTCCAATGCATTATTTTTTTATTTATATGAAATATCGATGAATTACCATAAGTTGTGTACTAATTTTTAGCAATAATGTTATTTTTCCAGTCTTTTTTGATGTTTTAGATACAGGATGTTAAAGAAACAAAAGCAAATAATTGGTATAACTAAAAAACAAGTTGATATTTTTTTAGTTCCACACGGTTCCACATTAAGATTTTTACATACTACCCTAGTTCTAGCCTGTTATATAAACCGCTGCTTGTTTTTGCTCCTTTAAAATTAAATGTGTTTTTTTCTTAAACAAGTTGCTTACAGCGAGAGTTTTAAAAGTTCTTTTCCCACCCTTATCTTTTAAATAGGACAATATATCGAGATCGGGTATAATTTTGCTGAAAGGGTTCTACTGAAACAACTTTCTGGCATAACATTTTTGTGGTCACGTGGCCTAGTGCTATGGGGGCACTATCAATCTTTTTTAATGGAGAAGGGTGGTCATGTCTCACCTTGTTTTAAAGGCTCTTTGATTCTTTACTTAACGACACGTTATTCTTTAAAATCGGCCTGGCCCTTCCAGACTTAAAATTGAAATTTGGCTTAAATACTGTTCCAACAGTGCGATTTAAAGGCATTGGCGTAAGTCTGAAATGGTTTGGTCAATTTGCAAAAACACGAAGGTGTTAAGTATATAATTAAATGACTTTTAAAACGATGTGCTACATGACCCCTTTCCATTTAAAAAAGTTGCTAGTGCCCCCTTGGCACTTGCCCACGTAATCAAATATACTTTTATGCCAAAAAGTAGCTTCAGTAATACCCTTTTATCTAAACTTTAGTCATTTCGATATGCTATCCCATTTAAAGGTTAAGGCGAAGAGACATAGTAAAAAATGTACAAAGTGGAGCTTAACCTCAAGAGCATTAACTCTAGAACGACTAGTCCGATTTTCTAAAATGAAGCGATGATAAGTATAGAATAGAAAGGGTTTTAAAACGGGAGGTTACATGACCCCTGTTTTCATTTGAAAATCAAAAGTTGCTGGTACCCTTTTGGCACTAGGCCATGTGACCGAAATTATTTTAATGTCAAAGTATTTAAGTGACACCCTTTTACAAAAATTTTACCCGATGTCAATATCCTGTTTCATAAAAAAAGTTAAGAAGGGGAGAACTTTTATTATCCTTATAGTATTTAAAGGTACTTTTTGAAAAATCTGGCTGCCCTTTTGCTCCTTTAATATCAATTTAGACCTTAATCTAAATCTTAAAGGCCTTTTCAATCATTTATTGAGTTGATGCCAACTTTTGAGCATTTTGCCCCACTGTGCGTCGTGTATTTATAATTGGAACATTCTCAATAATTTCTCGACCATATAAACCAACTGACAGCCGAACATTTAAACCGCATTTATGCGATAGCTGCGTTAAATGAAAGAAAATTAATATGATGGTAGAGCTCAGCAGGACGTTTCATGAACGATTTTTATCGAGCAGAATAATTGTTCAATCAAAAGGAAAAACATCGTTTTTTTAAATCTGTTACGAAAGAATTTAAAGTTGACTCAATGAATCTTTTTGTTACTTTTTTTAAAATTGGTACTAGTAATACAATCATTTTTTTTACTTTTTGATTTAATAGCAGAAAGGCCCTGCGCTTGTCACCTAAATATGAAAAATTATCTCCTTTTTATCTTTCTGTCAGACCACAAGGCTTAACAATAAGTACCAAAGTACCGTGGGTGTCGAGTTATTAGATGTTTTACCCATTCTGGTCCTTTGTTCTATCAACGTTGTCCAAATTCGCACCTTTTAGACAACGCGATAGTGCCACCACGGACGTATTTTTATTAACTACTACCTAAAAATGTCTTTCCAGCCAGAGAGTACACCTAAGATTCTGGGTAACATATCAAAGACTCTGCTAACCACGCTGCCGAGCCCTATTATATCTAGAAAAATCTGTGCTTCTAAGTTCGTTTAACAAAAAAAAATATTACAAATTAAACAATATGACCCAAATCTTAAAGAACTTTGTGAGTAGTAAAAGTTCTACATTGTAATGGTAACTAATTTTTTTTGGTTTCGGTAAAACCCAATGTACAAACCTCATAGCTATACAGGGTTAGTCAATAGCTCAACTTAAAAATCTGCTTGCACTTGCTAAAACTAGTAATCATTTTATAGCTACTTATACTACTTATAATTTAATTTTGATATTTATTTAATAAAACAACTAAATTAATAGTTCTTACACATTATAAGGTTTTATAATGTAGTTGTCTTAAGATATAAAGTAAAAAAAAATCAAATTATTTATATACTTTATCTAATATAGATAATTAACATAATATACATTTTAATTAGTCACAATAACAAAAATTAATGTTGTAAAATATTAAGCTGCAATTTTCTAAAATCTCATCCATCGACGTAACAACAGGGGGCCTGGGGAACCAATGCACATTTATGTGGTATACCTATATACTAAATTTTATTTTGATATTTTAAGCAACACAAAAGTTTTAGGAATAAGTTGTCAGCTAAAGACCCCAATATTCGAAGTAAATTTTCTTGGGAACTACTTTTTCGATTTTAAGAAAATTAAAACTTTCAAAAATAATTTAAAATCCTTTAAGATACGGTGTCACTTGAACCCCCTTCCCATTTGAACATTTTGACGTTTGTATTAGACCTTACAATAGGTCTGGGAAAGCCCGTGTACTGAAGCCGCTCGGTTTATTGTGCGCCCTGTCTTTTTACGTCTAAGTGATGTCAGCCAGACGGGACCTACAGCTTAACCACGGTCCTATGCACGACAACTTAAGACCGCGTCTCCACCCAGGGGGACGTAACGAATCTACCAACTGAGTGGAGTCCGCATGTCTAATGGCTGGAATAACCCGTACACTGAAGCCGCTCCGCTTATTCTGCGACCTGTCTTTTTACGTCTGGGTGATGTTAGCCAAACGGGACCTACAGCGTAACGTGGGTTCCGAACCACGGTCCTATGCGCGACAACTTAGGACCTCGTCTCCACCCAGGGGGACGTAACGAACCTACCAACTGAGTAGGGTTTGCATGTCTACGGTTGCTCAGGACACGGCAAAGTGTGCCCCGGTCCTTCAGTGGCCTTCAACGTCGATACATTTTGCACATTGTCCGTCTTTTATTGGGGTAAAACACCAAATTTTTGACCAACTTATAAATAAGTATTTGGCCTCCCTCGGCAGGATTCGAACCCACCTCACGTCCGTTGTGCGCTCAACGATCCAGAGCCTTACATACCTGGCCATCACCGAACGTTTGTATTGGTAAGTGAAGGGGATAACCCTGAACGAGTAAATGTTGACCCAAAATGTGTCCACCTTAAAATAAGATTTGACTTGTTCCATGGTTTTTTAAAAGTGTATAAATAACGGATTTATAGTAGGTGGCTCTTTTTAATTGGAATAAAGTGTATAAAACCTATTGTCGATTAATTAATATTGTCTATCAGATACACGATCCCTCTTTTGTTAACTTTAACCACAAATTAATCTATTCAGCTAGTATAACTACAATTAAATAATCTATATTGTTTACAACTAGCATGTGATTAAATTATTAAGGGGCCATTTAAGTGGATAACAGGATGTCTCATATTAGACTACGAATTAGGTGTTTATAAATTTAAATTCAAACAGACATTTTGATCTTAACAACACTAATTTATTTAGAGAAGAGCATTACTTTGTCTTATGGGATTAGGTGCATATTAAGACGGGAGGAATGCTCTTAATACACTTCTCACAAAAATTATTGCATTTGTTCCATTTTTTTCCCATAAACTTCAATACAAAAATGCTTTAATTTACATGGACATGTTTTTTTTTAATTAAGTTATTAAGACAAAATAAAAAAAAATAAATGTTGAATTAACGACAGGCTATAACTGGGTATTTTTTTATCTTTTTGACATCCCACAAAGGCATATGCCTAAAAACCAGTGGGTGTCGGGTTATTAGATGTTTAACCCATCTTTTTCCCTGTTCCGTCAACGTAGTCCAAACTCTGAAACATGCAGTTATGCATTTCACAGCACCTTTTGAACAACGCGGTAGTGCCACCACGGTCCTTTTTTTTTTTGAAATAACTACTACTTAAATATGTCTCCCCGCTGGGAATCGAACCGGCGACCTCTGGCTTCGAAGATCAAAGCTCTGTATACTGCGCCACGGGGAGACAGACACGGAGGATTTGTTGTTAACAATAGATCCCACAGGGTAAATAAATTTTTTGGAAAAATCATATTCGGTTAAAAGAGACTAAACACTTTAATGAATAAATTATAACCTTAGGTATTCTTATTCTGATAATTATTTAAGTTAATTGTGTTGATATGGTAACTTTACAAGAAATATGAGCATTTAGAAAAAAACCTATAGATTGTGCGATTTTTTTTTAAATTTTTTAAACAAAATCCTATTTGGTTTTTCTTTGAAATAAAAATATTATATGAGTATTTTTACAAAACCTAAACTTTTTATTGTATATTATGAAGAGCCATTTTACTTCGGTAATAACGTAATAAAAAATTTAAAGATTACTTTAAAAGAAATAAATGAATAGTAAATTCGGCACCATAAATCTCACTTTATGTAGTGTTATAAAATGTAGAACTTTATTTTTATCTTTATCTTTATCTATACTAATATTATAAAGATGTAGAATTTGTAACTTTGTTTATTTGTTTATTGTTGTTTGTATGTAGGGGCTAGTAATAAACCGATCATAAAAATTCTTTCACAATCAGAAAGCTACACTATTCAAAATTGCTATGGGCTATATTTTATTATGACTAAAGTTTCTAGAAAAATATAATTAACGCCCAACGAAGCGGGCACGGAGCGGCTAGTGATAAGTAAAAAACAGCATTTTTTAAAGTTATTATTAGAAAATGTGGCATTCTTTATGTTTATTATGCTTTTTATCACTTAGTATGATATTTTTTTATTGTTATTGGTCAAAAAGAAAGCTATAAAAAAGTAGATTTGCTTTACTTCAAACAATCCTAACTAGCTTTATGTTTATAATGTTTTAACGCAAATAAGCGTAGGGTAAAAAGTAAGCCTGGTCTTGTTATCCCACTGACTTTCTGCTAAAGTACTCATTACACCGTAAAAACATTTTAACAAATATATTAATTCTTTATGGTAATCAATTTTGTCAGTCTAAATAAAAAGCAAATGAATTCAATTCGTTTGCAAACTTTAAAAGCAGAAAGCTTACATTTATATCCATGTTTTCCACCCAAGTATATTAGTTTTTTATGCAATTACAATACAAATTGTAATATTGTAAAAATAGTAATTTATGTAACAAATAATATTTATTTTACGTATATTAGGTTATGCATGTGTTTCATACTATACTGTATACTGTACGACCGTATAAATTTTATAATTTTAATTTTTAAATCATTCAATTTTATGTTTATTATTAGGTTTCGATAATTTTCATTAAATTTTACCGCAAAACTGTTAAATTTTTAATTTAGTGTAACTTGGTCTTTTAGTTAAGTTAACGTCACATTTACTGTTACATGCATTCATATTTGGTACCTGGTACCTGCCAAAGCCTCTATGAGTCAAACTTTATAGTCTATCATTGCTACTACCTATGTTGGGAGCATTTCAGCTTTTACAAAATGACAAAGGTCTGCCGCTCACGGGCTCTTGGACTATTAGGTTTCTAATGGCAATTTAAAATTATGCTTTAGATTTGGATGGCCCTATTTTCATAACCAATTAAAATAGATATATTAGATGTGGTATTTTTTAAAATTTCTAAAAGATCCCTCTAATGGTGTTCCACTAAAAAAATCATATTTTTGTCGTACCGTATATAACAAAAAAGTTAATAAAAACCCTATTACTGCCTCAAACATTACAGAATCAACCAAATAAGCTGATATTTTTTAAATTTTGTACAATTAAAAGTTAATGGGGTGTAAATTTATAACTTGTCACCTGGTACACACAGTGTGCCTACGTAAGTTGTCTTCGTATAAAAACCTTTTTATTTTTATAAAAAAAAGTTATTCTTTATGAAAAGTTCTGCATAGTCCAAAACCTAAAGTGAAACCATCAGATTTCAAATTGTGTTAGTCATGTTTGAGGTTTGGCCAAAAATAAATTTTTACCAAAGAATAAAATACCTGTAATTTGCCTATATCTAACACTGTTGATTTTTGGAATTAAAAATTGCTTTCAAATATGCAATTTTGTTAACTCCAAAAAAAGTTTTTTTTATGATAATGGTGAAAATTTAGGTTTGTACATAAGTAACTTATACCGGATCAGCTAAATAATAGAGATATGTGGGTACCGCCTACGTTCATTATTTACGTAGGCGCTACTTAAATACCGCATACGGTATTTAGTGTTTGTTTTTAGAGATATGGAAGACGCCGTATTACGAACGGTTAGTTACACCTGTCTGCGAATTTACAAAATTAAAAAGCAAATGATCCTTTAATGTGCGAATACTAAAGTTTTTCCCGTTATTTAAAACACATTTTACTATAAATTTTCTAACTTTTCCAGATGAATTTTGACTAAGACTTCTCAGAAAGCCAGGTCATTGTCGGCCGACAATCTTAACCTTTTCGTTTCTTTTCCACCTGCAACATTTATCCAAAAATAAAAAAGCAAGACAAAGATTAGTAGTTTAACTTTACTCTGTGGCTCTATTACAAAAATATTTGTAGAAATCGTCGAAATAAACAATATAACCTTAAAAAATAAACAAAGAAAAATATTGTGCGCATGGCAATTCTATTCGCTATTATAAATAGCACACGACGTTATCAGCCAGCAGATTACTCCATGCGGTAACGTTATTACGACCAGCGACGGTAAAAATCGAATCGCTCATAACTTAACTGTCATAATAGTGCTTACGTTAATACCGCATGACGTTACAGCACCACCCATATCTCTCTATTAATAAACACATAGGCAATGTAAATTAAAGAGACAGTCTAACGTAAATACCGGCATGTAAACATTTCGTATTGGATGTACATCCTTTATTGTTGCATTACTGGCCGATATACCTTTAGCTATTGCATAAACACTAATGTACAAAACTAACTTATCCCGATTATCGCAAAAAAAACTTTTTTTTAAATTTTTTTATCTTTGGACAAACCACGGAGGCTAAAAGCCTAAATACTAACGTACCGTGGGTGTCTTAAGCGAGGTAAGAGGGAGTGTGTTGACACGGGACTTAAATACTTAAAGATTTGGGGAGGAAGGAAAGACCTCCGCGGGCAGCAGGTTCCACATTCTAGCAACTTTGGGGATAAAAGAACGAACAATGTGGGAAGTTCGGGGCCTGTTTAGTTGGACTGTATAGGGATGCATACGCACGACAGCATGAGTTTCTCTGTTGGGAACCGTGAGTGGAGGACCTATACTGGACAATTCTTTAGAGCAGAAGTCTTAAAAGTACTTATAAAAAAGCGATAAATCCCCCACAGCCCGACGATGGGCAAGAGAGGCAAGTTTTTCTGTAAGTGAAGAAACAATAATAGGACGAATATCTCTTCTTTAAATGGAATCAAGAATGCTTAGGGTTGTGGGGGACGCCATGCCCCAGATATGAGAAAAATATTCCAAGGGTGGTCGGATTTGGGACAGATATAAAGTGTATAAATTAGAAGGGGAAAATACTTTTCGCTCAGAAGAAAAATTCAAGCTTTTTTAAAGCAGCCGGGGCTATAGATTCAATGTGTTTATGCCAGTTAAGGTTACTTTTAAATATGACGCCCACAAGTAAAGGATTAGTATTTGATGACTCTTTTCGCGACAAGGAACATGATTGTGTTTTGGATGCATTAAAATGGACGATATTTTTTGCGCTTCAATCCAATATTAAATTAAGATCCTGCGAAAGAGATATCTGCATTATTCTGCGTATGTTTTCCAATTCAGGTTTAATAATGGGTTTAGAAACCTGAAAACTGGAGTAAAGAGTACTATCGTCGGCGAAACTATGAGTGGAATTAGTTGTGGACAAGAGAAGGTCGTTGATGTAAAGAAAAAACAATGTTGCCAGAATTAAGCCCTGAAGCAATCGATCATACGTCGACCAGATAAATAACTAGAGAGCCAAGTACAAAGTGTAGTTGAAAGACCATAGGAGGAAAGTTTATTGGGAGGTGCGGAATGCCAGGCTTGGTCAAAGCTTTGGGTATATCAAGAGCAACAATCTGGGACTCACCTAGAAACTTAAGAGACTTATTCCAGCAGTGTGATACAAAGGAAAAAAGATCTGCTGTAGATCTTTTGTGGCGAAATCCATATTGCCGGTCATGCCAAATTTTTTGTTTTTTTAATACTTTGTGAATTCATAAATTTTTCCATTACTTTACAAAGAATTAAGAGAATTTAAATTGGTCTATAGTTAAATGTAAGAGATTTAGATCCTTTCTTAGGAATAGGTTAAGCACGTGCAGTTTTCCAGCTGTCCGGAAAGATACCTGTGTCGTAAGAAATTCCAAAGAGCCAAGTTAAGATTGGTGCACATTTTTTTAAAACGTCCATCCCAGACGATTTATTGGTGTTAAGAGAAGAAAAGATACGCTTTTACCTTTTAAATAATATCGGACATTTTATGAGGAACTGGGGTAATAGCTGGAATTGCTTTACCAACCATCTTAGATGAATGACAAAATTTAATATCTGATAGTTGCATTTTAAGTTTTAGACCATGCAAAACTTTTTATTTAGAATATTTTTTTGTAAAATTAATAATAAAAAGTTTCCCATATGACTCCAACTTACGTAGACACACTGTATAAAAGGTATTATGGTAAAGCATTTATTTTAATTGCACACGAGCCTTAATAAACATGTTTAAGGTCATCACGTAATGCATTAAGGTTGTTATTCTTTGATGAAATAGATTTTCGCACCTACTAACCTTTTTATATGGAAAAGTGCAAGATGACCTTTGCATGTTTAACAAGAGGATAATTACTTTTAAATTAAAGGAAAGCAATGGTATTCGTATTCGTTAAATTTTCCTTGTAGTTTGTAAAATGTCTGTTTAATATCGCCTTAGAAAAGGACATTTTATGAAATTGTAGATATTTTTAAGGTTGTGTTCTAGTTTTGTAACTTTGTCATTAGTTAATCGATACTAAAAACCTTGATGCAATTTTAATATTTATTAAGGAGGTTTTCCGGGCAATAAAAAGAAATTGATTTATTTAAATTGTGTCTTTTTAAATGTAGGAAATAAAACTTTAAGTGTTTATCATAAGCTTAACTAGCCATCGAACCTGTGGGGGGCTAAGGGGGACCCGAGAGAAACATTGGAATGATGGCAAGTGTATAATTTTTTTGTATTTTAAAAATTTGGAAAGCAGTAAAAAGTTCCTAATCTCCAAACACTACAGGGGTACCCACCTGGACACCACTAAAACCTTACAAACCTTTTACATACACATTTGCCTATATGGTTCTTTTTGCCCCCCCATTCCCGCCTGTAGTTACGCCAGTGGTGATAATTAAAAGTAAAAATTTAAAATGACTGTATATTTCCTGATTTAATTATTTGGATATCAGGGAGTATCATTTTAAAATAATACTAGAAACAAAAATTTGGTTCACTTGCGTTACTGTACAGATTGTCCGGATTTCGTTTCAATTGGGTATGGTAAACGAAAGATGACACTAAAAGATTTTTCATGGCCCTCTAAGTTTTTGACATACAGGGCAAAATTTTCTTTTCCCATTTTTTTGACCCCTATCTCAGTTGTCTTGTAACTTACAAGCAATGTAAAAACTGATATTGGTAGATATTTTTACGTAGAATCCAGTGATGTGGTTAGATTTTTTTAAATTGTTTTTCTTTTTGAGAGATAAACCAAACATATTAATTTTTAGTAAATATGCTGTTTTATTATTCAGAGCCGCATGAAGAGGGGGGCAATGGAGACACCTTTAAGAGTTTTTCTATAGATCCAGCTCCTCCGAAAAGTTTTTTTGGCTAAACATTTTTAACTTACGTAAAGTCCTTTTTTGTTGTCGCGTAAATATGTTATAAGGGCAACCAATATATTTTTGCACCACGGCGCACCCTTAGAAACGGCCCTTTGTATAAAAAACAAGTTTATTAGACAAACAAAAACTAAATGGCTTATTGGTTCATCCCATGTTTAAATAAATTGTTGGTAGAAAAAACCGGGAAGGTGGATAATCTTAGCAACCATCAACTAGAAATGAACCAAATTTTGTGCAAAGAGGTATTTGAACATAATGAATTTAAAAAGTATATTTGCGAGGTTGCCAAGCTTATAGTTTTTCTTAAGACTAGAGAGTTTTATGTTTTAGAGGAAATACCCTTATTTTTATTATTAAAATCAATTGCCTGTATCAACTTTATTATGATCTAATATTATCGTTTTTTCTACTACCATCATCCTGTTACTTTCAACTATGTACTTAGGTATGGTCAATTTTTCGAAAAACAATCCAACCTAAATTCGGTAAAATTAGTTTAGGGGAGTAACTGGACATTTTAAATTTAGAAAATGTTTTTAGGATGTTTCCTAATTAAATTTTCTTATTTCCTTTCCTTATTTTTTTTTAAATCTTGGAAACAACACAAAAATGCAATTCCTTAATTTAGAATATACAGTTTCCTCCCTGTACTAGTTTTTTGGAATTTCGGTTGGATCGTGTTTAGGATAATTGAGCATACCTACTCGTTTTTGCATTCATTTTGAAAGAAGCATGATCTTTGAATTTAACAGGATTAAAAACACGACAATATTAGGTTATATTAAAGTAAATACAGGCTATTGATTACAATAATAAAGAATAGGGTATTCTATTTAATACTTGAAAATTCTCGGACCTAGAGAAAAACTATAAAGTTGGTAACCTCGCAATTATTTTTTTTTTATTATTTATGTTCAGTTACCCCTTCGCACAAAATTTGATTTATTTATATTTGACGGTTGCTCAGGTAATCCACCGTTCCAGTTTTTTCAACTAACCCTGTATTGTGTCTATATGTCATTTTCTATCGTTTTATCAAATATAACATACTTTTTTTATTACAAGTAAGTGTAACTGCTTAAGCAGAATATTATAAAAATACTACAATAAAGTATGATTTTTACTTGATCTAGGCAGTCCATAAATTTTTACGTTTGTTAACGTTTAAAGAAAAGATATATTTTGCTTGTTTCATGTTGGCCGCGACTGGTATCGGCCTTCTCAGGTCAGCAACTTGTATTGTGTAAACAGGACTTTAACATGCTCAAAGACAAAAGTCTCGTTCGTATTTACCAAGTTTACCATACAACCAGAAAAATCTCTGCATGTTGTGAAATGTACAAGTGCTCTCGACATCGATTTGGTACCAGATTCAATACAATTGCTATTTATTTTCGCTTTGTATTCAACAGAGATATTCTCTAGGATTCGACCTAAACTATTAAGCGTATCCATAACAACAGACATGGCAAACTTGATATTAAGATCACATAATAAATAGAAGGGCTTAACAGAAAAGTTTTTCTCGTAACTGCAGCACTGGGGGAATACAAAGCTGTTTAATAACGTTTCTTTTTATCGCCGAGTGCAATATCCGCTAAATGGTTTTAAGAGCATGAACGTAGCAAATATCCATTATTTTTTTTAAAGGTATTTCCAAATTAGCTAATATTGTATATTATTTTTTTATGTGGTTTTTAAATCAATAAAAAACGTATTATAAGGGGTGATTCATTAAGGGTACTTCAAAAAAATAAAATTAAAATTAATAACTTCATTAAGTAATGTTTATTATCGTCAGGAAGAACTATATCTTTTATTTATTTTTTAAGGATTATGGCTTTCAAATGTTGGCCTTAACTGCACCTAACATGGTCTGTTTTAAAGCTCCAATTTTCGAGCGCCAAATCAATACGTTAGAATCATCACGTACACCCGCAGCTGCTGTGGCTCATTTGGTCAAGAATTAGGTATCCAATAATGAAAATTTGGGTCCAAAATTTTGTGATGGTACAGCCAATATCCTCGACCATAAGTTGCCCAAAGCGCACGAAACACATTTTTCGGAGAACGATGATTTTTATAATACAGTTGAACAAGTTTTAGACGTTGTGCCGGGGGCTAAGTATTTCCAGGATAAATTGTCAAACAGTACTGAATAATTTTATTTTAGCAATTAGATCAATTAGTATTTTCACTCCTCATTTATTTCTTAGTAAATTAAAAGTTAGGTTTAGTTAAATGATCTACTCAGGGCCGGCTAGAGGTAAAGTGCCGCCTGGGGCGGCTACAATTTTGCCGCCCCTACAAGGAAATAAAATTTAAGGTTCAAAATTTTTAAAGAGAAAGAAAAAAGGTCCCCACCTCTATTTAATTTCATTCTAAACCACTTTCCATTAGTTTAACATTTTTTTTCAAACTAACGAGGACCCTTTTGCCGCCCCTGTAAACATGCCGCCCGAGACGGTCGCCTCACCGACTCACCCCTCGGGCCGGCCCTGGATCTACTCATCTTCTGAAAAAAAACCTAAAAAGTGTGGTGTAAGACGCAATATTAATGATTTAGGTTACAAATTATTTTCAACTAGCAAACAAAGGCTTATTCCTAAAATATAGCTATTACAAATCTATTTTAGTTAGTTTCCTTTAAAATTTTTACTGTTTCCTTTAAAATCCAACACGAAATTTGGCGTGTGTTTCACTTTTTGATTTACAGGTTGCCCGTGCTTGAATTAGAGTAAAGTTGTAAATTTTAGTGCATGCATAAATATGGTATATCGCGGTCAAATGCAAAAAGTATAAAATATCCATCAAAGCATTCAAAATTATTAATGGTACATAAAATGTATAACAAAATTTTCTTCAAATTCAACCTTATATAACTTTTTGGTTTTTTGACTGATTTTAATTAACTTTTAATTTAGTTGTATGTGTTTTCATTGAGATTATTATTTAATATAAAAATAGGAAAAAGTTTTATAGGATTGGGTGTTATACAAAAAAGATTCAAATGTTGCATTTTTACCCCACTTTTTGAACATTGATATCTTCTAAAAGAAAGTACAAGTTTTTGAAGAAGACAATGCAATTAAATTATGATGGTCATAATATACTCTTTAATGCAAACATATTGGAGAAAATTAAGATTTGGATGGTTCTATTTTCGAGAGTATTAAATATAATTATATTAAATGTAGCATTTTTTAAAGGTCTTTAAAAGATCTGGTAATATAATATAAGGGGTGTTTTTTTAAATTCAACGTTTTGGTGTACCCTGTATATCTTATCTTATCTTATCTTATCTTATCTATATTGAACTAGAAGAACTACGAAACCAACTTAAAAAACTAAAATTTGGATACTGCTTTGTTTATGGCGTTGCTGCAAGGCAATTGCCAACTAAAATTTGTATTTATTTTTTATTATAAAAAAAATTGGGAAATGGTAAAAGTATAGCTACACCAAAATTTTATTGTCTTTTAAAAAAATTGTATTTCTTTTTAGAACAGGGATACTGATATAAATTAAAAACAAAAATGTTAAGAAAAGATGGGGCTTCAAAATAAAATTTACCGGTAAAAAGTTGTAACGTTAAATTATTCCACAGGGTGTTCCAAAATTTGGGTCAAAATACAACATTTGGCTCTTTCCTGTACAACACCTAATCCCATGAAACTTTTTGCAATCCCCATATTAAATAATAATTTTGATGAAAAAAGCTACCATTGGATGAGAAGATATAATTAATATCTGTTAAAAAAAAATTATTTGCGATTAAATTTCAACAAAATTTTCTTTGTCGGTTTTTTGTCCAGGAGTGTACTTTTCCGCTAAAAATATCTACGAGTTTTGCACCTGAACCAAAAATAAAAAATGCATTAAGATGCTTAATAGGGTTTAATTTAAGATTCGGTATATGGAAACAATTACCAGTTGGTTGGCCTCCAGGGTAATCAGGCCTACATTTCTTTGATATTTTTATAGAAAAAAGATAAAACGAATGCAATACACATATACAAACATGTATGTAACGCCTCTGTGTTACAACATTACAGAGGTATATGTCGGAATTAATAGCTAAAATAACTTGTATAGCTTTTACCTTGCTTGTTTTTAATGGCATCGCTCTAAAGTTTTTATTAAAGTTTTAATGACAAAAGGTTGTATAAACTCTACAACAATCGTTGTCTCTAGTGAAATCAATAATCCCAGAAATGGGAAACAAATTATTTTTAAAATTAGTTACCAAATTTTATTGTTGAAGGAATATATTTTAAATGAAAAAATCGAAAATTCGTGTAAAATCTGGATACTGGCATCTATGCAGGGTGATTTAAAACCCGAAAATTTAAAGCGGTGATCCTTACATGACAAAATAATGGTATAGTTTTTTTATGTATTTTTTAAATAACCTCATTAGTTTCCAAGTTACAACCCCTTATAGTCTTTTTTTATTGATTGTTTTTTAAATTGTTTGCTTAAGCAAAAATATAGCTCATATTGGAAGTATAGACTATGTATATTGCGCTTTATCGTTTTAGTAACATGTACTTAAATTCTCTAATATACAGGGTGTAAAAATAATTAGCACTATTGTGTAAGTCCGCCACTGCCGCTATAATGAATGCAAATGTTCTGCACCATTTTAAGGATTACTAACTAGTATTTATCATATTAAAAAATATATTTCATTATATAGTACAATAGAAGGTATTTAATGAAGGCCCATATCTTTGTAAATAGGGGCTTTGTGAAAAAATTAACTGGTGAAGAAAAATATGAACTGGTCACATTATTTTCACATGTTCTATATGAATCAGAGAGATTGCCCACATATTTCCGGACACCCAATATATAACTATATAATATTTTTTGTGTTTTTAAATGGAATTTTTCATTTATCTTTATCAAAACTTTATTGTCTAAAATCAGCCAAAGATTCGCATTCATAAATAATGGAGTTTTATTTTAAAAATACCCTCTATTTGCTGGCTTTGCTGGCAGCGACAAAAATTGTAGGTATTTTATTTATTTTATAACTTGTTATAACTTCCTTTAATTTATATAAAAACGTTTTATAATTTTAAGATATCTTTTAAAAGTAGATCCTTTTAAATAATTTTTTTTTACTTTTTTGTTTAGCCTATGAGAAAACATAAATATACCTATTGGTTTTGTGCTTTAATGGTGGCATTTTGATTTTCAGAACTAACAAAAATAATATTTGTGTGAAACCCAGCTCGAAGGACCATGTTGTGGGCTGGTTCCATAGGTGGGCTGTAAATTCCTATTTTTCTTTAATAAAATTAAACTGTTTTTATTTATAACAAAAATTGAATAAACATAACAATTTTAAAGAGGCCTAAATAACCTAACCTCTAGTCATTAATATCGTTGCAGTTAATTATTTCTACATTCTTTCTGGGGTTTTCTCTATTTTGTTTACAAACCTAAGACCACCTTTTTAAACGTTTAGCTTTAATAAAAACCATTACAGGATTAGTTATAAAAGAATTTTTTTAAGATATCGTGCATGGACATAATCAATAAATTAAAGTTTTTTTAAGGAAAACTTTTAATTATAGAAAATGTAAAAACCTAACCACAATACAAGTTCGAAAGTTTAGAAATTTAACGGCGCCGTATATTGTGAAATCGCCGTCGGCGGCATTGGCGGCGTCTTTTTTCTCTTTTCTTGTTACTTCTAAACGCCTTTAATTTCAAAGAAACATAAATTAATAGCACGTTATGGCCCTGGTCTGGTCGGCTATAAATTAGCAAAAGATACAAGTTTCCTGGGGAGGAAGATTAGCTCTTTGAAACACGGCAATATTTTATAAAGGCTTTTGTGCTAAAAATTATGTTTGAATTTATATAGCTTTTATAGAAATATACGGGGTATCCGAAAAGACGGTCAAATTTTATGATAAAACTTCTGACTAGTAGTGCCTGGGCTAGTAATAAAATCTACTATATGATAGGAATCCTTTTAAAACCGTTTTAGGGAGGTTCCTTTTGACCAGTCGACCACGAATATTATTACTAGATTTTGACATGTTCCGGATGTTGGACTGGGCTAACGAGTTACTTTTTTGTCAAACAAGTTTACCACAATGTTTTATATATAATTTTTAAACATTGTGCCAAAAATGGTAAGGATAAGAGTCACGAAACCCGCCCAGCCTGATACACGAAAAATGTGTTTGAGCCTTATGGTTTTATGACTGTAACTCCCACCATTTTTGGCACAATACCTTAAGATTGCATGTAAAAAATTGTGTATAGTTGTTCAACAAAAAATGACGCGTTCGCTCAGTCCGACACCCGAAACATGTCAAAATTTACAGGCTGGGTTAAAGTCCCGCGAAGCATTCATATATGTCGATAGGAATATCCGTGGTAGACTCGTGAAAAGAAACTTTCCTAAAATGATTTTAAACCAGTTATTATCTTGAAATCCATTTTATTTCTGGCCCAGGCACTTTGGTGGAAGAGTCAACTTAGGTATTAGTTAAAAATGTTCCAATTTGTCCTTAAGTTCAGAGACAGCACTAAAAGCAAATACTAAACTTTGTCCAAGTTACGTAATATGCAAAATTTTTAAACCGTTATCAACGCTTGATATTGAAAGGCAATTATTTAATTTTACAATTATGTTTTATTACCTTTTAATAAATAGCTGTACAGAAAACGCGATATTACGCGATGATCAGGGTTGAAAATTTTGGATATGTTACTTGGGCAGAATATAAAGCTGCGTCCAGACTTGCAACAATTCGCCAAACATCCGCCCAAACAAACCAACCTATTTGCGCGCTCCTTTGATGCAAAAAAACGACAAGCTCTTAAACACCGCAGATTCATTCCCCAAGCCCTTGGAACGACGTGAATTCCGTCCACGTCCACATCCGCGCTATGTGGGGCTAAGTGGCGCGCTATTCGGCGCGGCAAAATGTTGCAAATCTGGACGCAGCATTAGGATAATATGTAAACACAAGTATCGCAAATGGGTTGCCAAAAAATATGGTCAATACTGTTGTTAAAAAAATTACCAAATTTTTTATCACATGTTCTGTACTGTTAATTTTGTAAATTATTATTATTATTTTTAATTTTTTATGATGGTAATAATAGATCGCTATTTGTTTTTCGATTTCATTAAATATGACGGTAGAAGTTTTAAAATTTTATTGTTTTTTTGACATCTTGTATTATTAAAAAATATACAGGGTAGTTAAAAATGTTATGCTGTACCTTAAGAGTATTATTTTTTGGGTAAATTATCTTTTTTTCTGCTTTCTCCCAAGTTTTAACAGTGAGTTCCAAATTGCACTCTATACTAAAAGAAAAATTATTATATTTTTTAGAAAAGCTGCTGAAATTTACAAAACATATTCTAGTAGTCAGCCATTTAACTTCATTTTAATAAAGTTCCCCTTTAGACTTTATGGAACACTAGCTTTAAAAACAATACACCAAACTTTTTAGTTCTTTTTTATTTGCAACACAATAGTTTCAAACAGTTTCTAACCTGCTTTCATTGTATGGGCATAGTTATCGTTTGCGTCACAGCAAAATATATTTTAAGTTTTTTCTTTCTTTTATGTGAACACTAATCGTAATAGTTTGAAAATATTCTCCGGTCTAGGATTTCCAAGGGTATTTCAGATAGGTGCCTGGACATTTAACTCGAATGGTCCAATCTCTAATGGACGTATCTGTAATCTGTAATAAGTTTACAGCCCCAAGGTAAGGCGGAAAACCTGTAACATGGTCAGTCCTTCCAAATAATGCATAAGTAAAGTTCTTTTGCTCTTTTTGCGCATGATCCTCTGATGTATGAGTCAGTCAGTCCCAGTGTAGTCTTTGTTTGTCTTTTACCAAATTTTGGACCACGCTTCGAAAAGTACCCTTTGGCACTCCAAGGACTGGTTCTGGCTTAAAATATGTTATGGCTGACCCCCTCTTACCAGTTTATCTGCATTTTCGTTGCCTTAAATCTCGGAATGCTCCGGCATCCACATTAACCTTATATTGTTGCTAGTTTCTCAAGGCATTCTAGCACCAGCCTAGATGATACCTTGGAGCCGATTAATCCTCCAAGGGCTGCTCGACTATAAGTAAGGACACAATCCAAGTAAGGCCTTTGAGTGGTGACCCTAGTACATTGTAGAATTTTAAAGATTTAAATACAGAGGCGTGGTTTTTCAGTGGGAAAATCAAGTGTTTCCTATCTCACTGTAGATACCTGCTTAACCTGTCCCTTCTTCGCGTTTGGATTAAAGAGAGTGTTAGGTTTTTGTTTAATCGCTTCTCCCTTTGAATTATTGATACACTCTTCCCCGTATATACTAAAAAGTTAATTTTTTGCCAATATAAAAAAAACATGCAGTTTAAAAAATATATAAACATATTTTTTTTTTGAAAACTTAGCGGTCCATCAACAAATAAACGAATAAATAAAATTTTAAATTTCGGATGTTTGCATTTTTATTTACGATCTTTTCGGTAAGGAGTAATAATTTAACTCCAAGTAAATAGTTTTACCTATTTATTTGTGTAACGATAAAAAAATTCTCAATTAAAAAAAACAGAAATGCACAACGAAAGAAAACCAAAAGTCTTTAGGCATTCTGAAATATTCCAAATATGTTTTTACATTCAAACTTTGATTTTAGTTTGGAACAAGTTTATTAATAAGGTACCATTTTTTAAGCATTGCAAAGCCAAAAAACATGTACTTTTTATTAGGATTTTATTTAAAAATTATTATTATGGTTTGTTACAATTAGTATTTATCATATTAAAATAATAGGATTGGGCATTACTTTACTAATAATTTACATTGAGAGAGAGAGAGAGCAAATTTATTTTATGTTAAACTGACATCAGTATACTTTGAGACCTACTTACGTGGTTTTTAAACAAATGAAAACAATAAATTTTTGACCTTCTTTTTAAGAATAATTTACGAATAAACAGTTAGATAGAAAAAGCTGCTTTTAACACCCTCTAGATTTTTAGTTTTTAAATTTACTAGACCATTTTACGTTGAAATTCAATTAATATTTTATTAAGAGTGCCATGACAATTTTAAAGTAATCCCTCATACTTAACTCAGAAAAATCAGAAAAATATGAAATAAATAACTATAGAGGGCTGTAAGCTTCATTTTTTTAGTTTTTGCCCTAGCTTAAAAACTAAAATAGGACCATATCACTTTTATAATATTTCCAAATGCAGTATTTTAAACAAATTCTATAGATGGAAAATACTACTACCAACGACTAAACTACGACTCTCTACTTGATTGTCAATAAAAAAAGAACATTTATTACGTAGGTCAATAAACTTTTTGATATCGAATGGGCTACATCGCAATTCATCGTAGTTGCTATAAAATTATTGTAACTACAAAACAAAGGATATTTTGGAAAAATAACATACCGCTGTATTATTATTTTATTATGTAAATTCACCGTCTTGGGTCACGTGATTAATTTTTAGATCACCCCGTATTTTTGATTGGTTTAAAAAAAAACCTTAAGGACGTTCATTAATCACGTGTTATTTTTTAATTTTTAACTTCTTCCCTTTCTTCTAGTAACACTTGAGGTCTTAAACTACCCCTCCCCTCACGTATCATGTAATTTTTTTGGTACAAAATATAATATCATTATTTTCATTTTTAACAATATTATTTTTATTCAAAATTAAATACAATCTAATTTTATTTTAGAAAGCAAAGAACGGGTATAAAAATATTCAGATAGATATTAAATGTGCAAGCTTTTCGGTTTTCGATTAAAATTGCACATTCAACAGAAAAATAATATTTAATGAAAAGATTGAAAATTCGTGTAAAATCTGGATACTGGCATCTATACAGGGTGATTTCTTGATCCTTACATGACAAAATAATGGCACAGCTTTTTATGTATTTTTTAAATAACGTCATTAGTTTCCAAGTTACAACCCCTTATAGTCTTTTTTAATGATGGTATTTAAATTGTTTGCTTAAGCAAAAATCAATATAGCTTATATTGGAAGTATAGACTACGTATATTGCGCTTTATCGTTTTAGTAACATGTACTTAATTCTCTTATATACAGGGTGTAAAAATAATTAGCACTATTATGTAAGTCCACCCCTGGCGCTATAATGAATGCAAATGTTCTGCACCATAAAAAAAATGACCCTGTATTATTATTTTATCATGTAAATTCACCGTCTTGGGTCAGGTGATTAATTTTTAAATCGCCCCGTATTTTTAGTTGGTTTTTAAAAAGACCTTAAGGACGTTCATTAATCACGTGTTATTTTTTAATTTTTAACTTCTTCCCTTTCATCTAGTAACACTAGTCTAAGTAACAGGTTTTAAACTACCCCCCTCACGTATCATGTGAATTTTTTTGGTACAAAATATAATATTATTATTTCTATTTTTAACAATATTATTTTTATTTAAAAGTAAATACAATCTAATTTTATTCTAGAAATCGAGGAACGGTAATAAAACGTACTATTCAAATAAATATTAAATGTGCAAGCTTTTCGGTTTTCGGTTAAAATGGCACATTCTACGAAAAAATAAATACACCCTTCCTCCCCCCACCCCGCTCCAGCTTGAAGTGATTAATGGACGACCTAGTATGTATTACAAGACATAAATGGACAGACAAACTCCTATTCAAGAATCCAATTTTCTGTATAACAGTAAAAAACCTAAAAATCAATAAAAATAAACAAGTGGCAGGCTAATTTTCGTAAAATAAAAATTACGACACACCCTTAAAACCTCGTTTTACGTAATTTCATCCTTCGTTCAATTATCTTTCCACACAACAGGCAGTAAGGTTTACCTAATATATCCGTTCCCTTACGCAACCCCAGTAACAAAGAACATTTTAACGCATCTAAACCACTTAGTTGAAAACACAAACACAGGGGTTGCGGGTATAAGATATGGTTTTCAAATTCGGTAGGTAATGGTTTTAAAACGATAAATCACAGGGATGTTGAGGTTTAAGGATAATTGCCGATGTTGCTGATTGAATTTTAAGAAAAACTTAGAGATAAAGATTTATTAGGTTTGTAAAAGAAAACATTAGTTAGGGGTTTTTATCAAAAACGCCATTTATTTAATTTATATACAGTGTTGAACCGTATAGAAAACTATTTTATTTTTGATATTTTTTTATTTATTCTTAAACTAAGAAAGAAATATTATTACAAAAACTTGTTTAGAATTAAAGGTTATGTTATTTTTTAAAAGCAAAGCCATCTTATAAAAAATAAAAAATAAAGCCTTTTTCCAATAAAGATTAAATCGAACTAAATTAACTACCGTAAATTATCCTTATTGCCCTTAAATTTCGAGTTATCAAAACTCAAAATTGATAACAAAAAACAATTTTACACGTAAGTAACAAGCCCTTTAAAGGCATATCAATGTTAAATACGTATTTCTAAACAGCTTAAACCTTTACCTAAAAAAGGTGTTGTTGTTCGATATGGATAAATTATAGCGTTTTTCTGGAATAGAGTTTTTGCTTAAATAGGGTTGTGTTGAATAATTTTTTATATTACCTTAACATGGGCTCACTCTAAACCTATGCATTCTCTAGCTTTATTTATCAAAGATTATAGAACTTTCTTTAATGCTGCAAAATTATTTTTTATTGTCGTAAAACTGAAACAATCTTTTCTAATTTTTTTTTGTGCCAATTGCAACAGAATAGCCTAAGATATTTAGATGTTTACACAACACAAATACTTGTTTTGGGCGAAAACGGTTGAATTTATCGATAATTAATACGTTTTTTTAGTTAAGGGTTTAAGCTATCAAAAAATACCACTTTTATTTTTCTAATGTACAGGGTGTTAAAATAATTAGCACTATTGTGTGAGGATAAGTCCTGGCGCCCTAGTGATTGCAAATGTTTTTAAAGAGCACCATTTAAATAAGTTCTTAGCAGTTTCTTACATAATAAAAAGTATTTTATTATACCAGGTACCATAAAAGGTATTTAAGACCCATTTCCAGCGGCGTCCTAAAAAACAAAACTTTCCATATTATTTTCATGTGTTCTATGTATATCCGAAAGATTGCCTATATATTTCCGGACACCCTGTATAGAATAAGACTGGGATATCTGTTTTAAATGCTGATAAACCTTACAGATACCAACCTATTTTACCATAGCTTAGGCGGTTAAAGAAATGCCATGCCTTTTACTTACTTAGCATATTTATATCTTTTTTTTTTAGTCTGTTAAAAATAAAAGCTCTGACCTAAAGAATAATAATGAGGCTGAAATGCCGTAAAAACGCCGTAAGGCTGCGGTCAGAGTAGCACCGTATTCCGCCGAATTTATTTTTGGCCGTGTTTGACCGATGTCTGTAGTAAATTAAATTTCATTGGACATTATTAGATTGGTCACAATGCGACCGGTTCGGACAGATACGTTCGGCCGAAAATATTTGTCATCTGTCACATTTTAATTGATTAGTTTTTTTCGGTAGTATTTGACCAATTTTAAAGAGATTTACAAATAGTTTCTTAGCGAAAATGGTCGATTGCAAAAAAATAATTAGTTTAGTGATCTGCGTTTATGGGATGTATGTACAAAGTACCAATTACCATAATAGAGATATTGCCAGAAAACTGGTAAATGAGATTGTACGTGTTATTTATTTATTGGTAATTTTAAACTTAATTGCACAAAAATACTAGTAAGGATGTTCTGGTTAGTTCTGGTTAGCCCTGGTGGCACGATTAAATCGCTTTTTTCCTCAAATTTCATTGCGTACATTATTGTTGTTTTAAGTAAATCTTTATTAATTCTTATTTATTTAAAAAAACTCCTTTAGCTGTTCTAATTACAGTGAGAAAACACTGTGAAATTCATCAAACATTTTCCTAGATTTAAAAATATCATTTACTTGATATCTCTTATTTTTAACTAATAGCTGCTTCATTGCTGAACTTGTTTTTGTACACGAAAAAAAATCTGGTGAATATTCATGCAATTGTTACCTACACAGTTACAATGTGTAGTACTATAGGCCCCAGGGACACGTAATTAAATTCGCTCCGTTTTTGTAGCAAATAATGTGCAGTGGTATTTCATACTTTTGTAAGCAAATTTATATAGCTTTTATAGAAATATACGGGGTATCCGAAAAGACGGTCAAATTTTATGATAAAACTTCTGACTAGTAGTGCCTGGGCTAGTAATAAAATCTACTATATGATAGGAATCCTTTTAAAACCGTTTTAGGGAGGTTCCTTTTGACCAGTCGACCACGAATATTATTACTAGATTTTGACATGTTCCGGATGTTGGACTGGGCTAACGAGTTACTTTTTTGTCAAACAAGTTTACCACAATGTTTTATATATAATTTTTAAACATTGTGCCTTATGGTTTTATGACTGTAACTCCCACCATTTTTGGCACAATACCTTAAGATTGCATGTAAAAAATTGTGTATAGTTGTTCAACAAAAAATGACGCGTTCGCTCAGTCCGACACCCGAAACATGTCAAAATTTACAGGCTGGGTTAAAGTCCCGCGAAGCATTCATATATGTCGATAGGAATATCCGTGGTAGACTCGTGAAAAGAAACTTTCCTAAAATGATTTTAAACCAGTTATTATCTTGAAATCCATTTTATTTCTGGCCCAGGCACTTTGGTGGAAGAGTCAACTTAGGTATTAGTTAAAAATGTTCCAATTTGTCCTTAAGTTCAGAGACAGCACTAAAAAGCAAATACTAAACTTTGTCCAAGTTACGTAATATGCAAAATTTTTAAACCGTTATCAACGCTTGATATTGAAAGGCAATTATTTAATTTTACAATTATGTTTTATTACCTTTTAATAAATAGCTGTACAGAAAACGCGATATTACGCGATGATCAGGGTTGAAAATTTTGGATATGTTACTTGGGCAGAATATAAAGCTGCGTCCAGACTTGCAACAATTCGCCAAACATCCGCCCAAACAAACCAACCTATTTGCGCGCTCCTTTGATGCAAAAAAACGACAAGCTCTTAAACACCGCAGATTCATTCCCCAAGCCCTTGGAACGACGTGAATTCCGTCCACGTCCACATCCGCGCTATGTGGGGCTAAGTGGCGCGCTATTCGGCGCGGCAAAATGTTGCAAATCTGGACGCAGCATTAGGATAATATGTAAACACAAGTATCGCAAATGGGTTGCCAAAAAATATGGTCAATACTGTTGTTAAAAAAATTACCAAATTTTTTATCACATGTTCTGTACTGTTAATTTTGTAAATTATTATTATTATTTTTAATTTTTTATGATGGTAATAATAGATCGCTATTTGTTTTTCGATTTCATTAAATATGACGGTAGAAGTTTTAAAATTTTATTGTTTTTTTGACATCTTGTATTATTAAAAAATATACAGGGTAGTTAAAAATGTTATGCTGTACCTTAAGAGTATTATTTTTTGGGTAAATTATCTTTTTTCTGCTTTCTCCCAAGTTTTAACAGTGAGTTCCAAATTGCACTCTATACTAAAAGAAAAATTATTATATTTTTTAGAAAAGCTGCTGAAATTTACAAAACATATTCTAGTAGTCAGCCATTTAACTTCATTTTAATAAAGTTCCCCTTTAGACTTTATGGAACACTAGCTTTAAAAACAATACACCAAACTTTTTAGTTCTTTTTTATTTGCAACACAATAGTTTCAAACAGTTTCTAACCTGCTTTCATTGTATGGGCATAGTTATCGTTTGCGTCACAGCAAAATATATTTTAAGTTTTTTCTTTCTTTTATGTGAACACTAATCGTAATAGTTTGAAAATATTCTCCGGTCTAGGATTTCCAAGGGTATTTCAGATAGGTGCCTGGACATTTAACTCGAATGGTCCAATCTCTAATGGACGTATCTGTAATCTGTAATAAGTTTACAGCCCCAAGGTAAGGCGGAAAACCTGTAACATGGTCAGTCCTTCCAAATAATGCATAAGTAAAGTTCTTTTGCTCTTTTTGCGCATGATCCTCTGATGTATGAGTCAGTCAGTCCCAGTGTAGTCTTTGTTTGTCTTTTACCAAATTTTGGACCACGCTTCGAAAAGTACCCTTTGGCACTCCAAGGACTGGTTCTGGCTTAAAATATGTTATGGCTGACCCCCTCTTACCAGTTTATCTGCATTTTCGTTGCCTTAAATCTCGGAATGCTCCGGCATCCACATTAACCTTATATTGTTGCTAGTTTCTCAAGGCATTCTAGCACCAGCCTAGATGATACCTTGGAGCCGATTAATCCTCCAAGGGCTGCTCGACTATAAGTAAGGACACAATCCAAGTAAGGCCTTTGAGTGGTGACCCTAGTACATTGTAGAATTTTAAAGATTTAAATACAGAGGCGTGGTTTTTCAGTGGGAAAATCAAGTGTTTCCTATCTCACTGTAGATACCTGCTTAACCTGTCCCTTCTTCGCGTTTGGATTAAAGAGAGTGTTAGGTTTTTGTTTAATCGCTTCTCCCTTTGAATTATTGATACACTCTTCCCCGTATATACTAAAAAGTTAATTTTTTGCCAATATAAAAAAAAACATGCAGTTTAAAAAATATATAAACATATTTTTTTTTGAAAACTTAGCGGTCCATCAACAAATAAACGAATAAATAAAATTTTAAATTTCGGATGTTTGCATTTTTATTTACGATCTTTTCGGTAAGGAGTAATAATTTAACTCCAAGTAAATAGTTTTACCTATTTATTTGTGTAACGATAAAAAAATTCTCAATTAAAAAAAACAGAAATGCACAACGAAAGAAAACCAAAAGTCTTTAGGCATTCTGAAATATTCCAAATATGTTTTTACATTCAAACTTTGATTTTAGTTTGGAACAAGTTTATTAATAAGGTACCATTTTTTAAGCATTGCAAAGCCAAAAAACATGTACTTTTTATTAGGATTTTATTTAAAAATTATTATTATGGTTTGTTACAATTAGTATTTATCATATTAAAATAATAGGATTGGGCATTACTTTACTAATAATTTACATTGAGAGAGAGAGAGAGCAAATTTATTTTATGTTAAACTGACATCAGTATACTTTGAGACCTACTTACGTGGTTTTTAAACAAATGAAAACAATAAATTTTTGACCTTCTTTTTAAGAATAATTTACGAATAAACAGTTAGATAGAAAAAGCTGCTTTTAACACCCTCTAGATTTTTAGTTTTTAAATTTACTAGACCATTTTACGTTGAAATTCAATTAATATTTTATTAAGAGTGCCATGACAATTTTAAAGTAATCCCTCATACTTAACTCAGAAAAATCAGAAAAATATGAAATAAATAACTATAGAGGGCTGTAAGCTTCATTTTTTTAGTTTTTGCCCTAGCTTAAAAACTAAAATAGGACCATATCACTTTTATAATATTTCCAAATGCAGTATTTTAAACAAATTCTATAGATGGAAAATACTACTACCAACGACTAAACTACGACTCTCTACTTGATTGTCAATAAAAAAAGAACATTTATTACGTAGGTCAATAAACTTTTTGATATCGAATGGGCTACATCGCAATTCATCGTAGTTGCTATAAAATTATTGTAACTACAAAACAAAGGATATTTTGGAAAAATAACATACCGCTGTATTATTATTTTATTATGTAAATTCACCGTCTTGGGTCACGTGATTAATTTTTAGATCACCCCGTATTTTTGATTGGTTTAAAAAAAAACCTTAAGGACGTTCATTAATCACGTGTTATTTTTTAATTTTTAACTTCTTCCCTTTCTTCTAGTAACACTTGAGGTCTTAAACTACCCCCTCCCCTCACGTATCATGTAATTTTTTTGGTACAAAATATAATATCATTATTTTCATTTTTAACAATATTATTTTTATTCAAAATTAAATACAATCTAATTTTATTTTAGAAAGCAAAGAACGGGTATAAAAATATTCAGATAGATATTAAATGTGCAAGCTTTTCGGTTTTCGATTAAAATTGCACATTCAACAGAAAAATAATATTTAATGAAAAGATTGAAAATTCGTGTAAAATCTGGATACTGGCATCTATACAGGGTGATTTCTTGATCCTTACATGACAAAATAATGGCACAGCTTTTTATGTATTTTTTAAATAACGTCATTAGTTTCCAAGTTACAACCCCTTATAGTCTTTTTTAATGATGGTATTTAAATTGTTTGCTTAAGCAAAAATCAATATAGCTTATATTGGAAGTATAGACTACGTATATTGCGCTTTATCGTTTTAGTAACATGTACTTAATTCTCTTATATACAGGGTGTAAAAATAATTAGCACTATTATGTAAGTCCACCCCTGGCGCTATAATGAATGCAAATGTTCTGCACCATAAAAAAAATGACCCTGTATTATTATTTTATCATGTAAATTCACCGTCTTGGGTCAGGTGATTAATTTTTAAATCGCCCCGTATTTTTAGTTGGTTTTTAAAAAGACCTTAAGGACGTTCATTAATCACGTGTTATTTTTTAATTTTTAACTTCTTCCCTTTCATCTAGTAACACTAGTCTAAGTAACAGGTTTTAAACTACCCCCCTCACGTATCATGTGAATTTTTTTGGTACAAAATATAATATTATTATTTCTATTTTTAACAATATTATTTTTATTTAAAAGTAAATACAATCTAATTTTATTCTAGAAATCGAGGAACGGTAATAAAACGTACTATTCAAATAAATATTAAATGTGCAAGCTTTTCGGTTTTCGGTTAAAATGGCACATTCTACGAAAAAATAAATACACCCTTCCTCCCCCCACCCCGCTCCAGCTTGAAGTGATTAATGGACGACCTAGTATGTATTACAAGACATAAATGGACAGACAAACTCCTATTCAAGAATCCAATTTTCTGTATAACAGTAAAAAACCTAAAAATCAATAAAAATAAACAAGTGGCAGGCTAATTTTCGTAAAATAAAAATTACGACACACCCTTAAAACCTCGTTTTACGTAATTTCATCCTTCGTTCAATTATCTTTCCACACAACAGGCAGTAAGGTTTACCTAATATATCCGTTCCCTTACGCAACCCCAGTAACAAAGAACATTTTAACGCATCTAAACCACTTAGTTGAAAACACAAACACAGGGGTTGCGGGTATAAGATATGGTTTTCAAATTCGGTAGGTAATGGTTTTAAAACGATAAATCACAGGGATGTTGAGGTTTAAGGATAATTGCCGATGTTGCTGATTGAATTTTAAGAAAAACTTAGAGATAAAGATTTATTAGGTTTGTAAAAGAAAACATTAGTTAGGGGTTTTTATCAAAAACGCCATTTATTTAATTTATATACAGTGTTGAACCGTATAGAAAACTATTTTATTTTTGATATTTTTTTATTTATTCTTAAACTAAGAAAGAAATATTATTACAAAAACTTGTTTAGAATTAAAGGTTATGTTATTTTTTAAAAGCAAAGCCATCTTATAAAAAATAAAAAATAAAGCCTTTTTCCAATAAAGATTAAATCGAACTAAATTAACTACCGTAAATTATCCTTATTGCCCTTAAATTTCGAGTTATCAAAACTCAAAATTGATAACAAAAAACAATTTTACACGTAAGTAACAAGCCCTTTAAAGGCATATCAATGTTAAATACGTATTTCTAAACAGCTTAAACCTTTACCTAAAAAAGGTGTTGTTGTTCGATATGGATAAATTATAGCGTTTTTCTGGAATAGAGTTTTTTGCTTAAATAGGGTTGTGTTGAATAATTTTTTATATTACCTTAACATGGGCTCACTCTAAACCTATGCATTCTCTAGCTTTATTTATCAAAGATTATAGAACTTTCTTTAATGCTGCAAAATTATTTTTTATTGTCGTAAAACTGAAACAATCTTTTCTAATTTTTTTTTTTGTGCCAATTGCAACAGAATAGCCTAAGATATTTAGATGTTTACACAACACAAATACTTGTTTTGGGCGAAAACGGTTGAATTTATCGATAATTAATACGTTTTTTTAGTTAAGGGTTTAAGCTATCAAAAAATACCACTTTTATTTTTCTAATGTACAGGGTGTTAAAATAATTAGCACTATTGTGTGAGGATAAGTCCTGGCGCCCTAGTGATTGCAAATGTTTTTAAAGAGCACCATTTAAATAAGTTCTTAGCAGTTTCTTACATAATAAAAAAGTATTTTATTATACCAGGTACCATAAAAGGTATTTAAGACCCATTTCCAGCGGCGTCCTAAAAACAAAACTTTCCATATTATTTTCATGTGTTCTATGTATATCCGAAAGATTGCCTATATATTTCCGGACACCCTGTATAGAATAAGACTGGGATATCTGTTTTAAATGCTGATAAACCTTACAGATACCAACCTATTTTACCATAGCTTAGGCGGTTAAAGAAATGCCATGCCTTTTACTTACTTAGCATATTTATATCTTTTTTTTTTAGTCTGTTAAAAATAAAAGCTCTGACCTAAAGAATAATAATGAGGCTGAAATGCCGTAAAAACGCCGTAAGGCTGCGGTCAGAGTAGCACCGTATTCCGCCGAATTTATTTTTGGCCGTGTTTGACCGATGTCTGTAGTAAATTAAATTTCATTGGACATTATTAGATTGGTCACAATGCGACCGGTTCGGACAGATACGTTCGGCCGAAAATATTTGTCATCTGTCACATTTTAATTGATTAGTTTTTTTCGGTAGTATTTGACCAATTTTAAAGAGATTTACAAATAGTTTCTTAGCGAAAATGGTCGATTGCAAAAAAATAATTAGTTTAGTGATCTGCGTTTATGGGATGTATGTACAAAGTACCAATTACCATAATAGAGATATTGCCAGAAAACTGGTAAATGAGATTGTACGTGTTATTTATTTATTGGTAATTTTAAACTTAATTGCACAAAAATACTAGTAAGGATGTTCTGGTTAGTTCTGGTTAGCCCTGGTGGCACGATTAAATCGCTTTTTTCCTCAAATTTCATTGCGTACATTATTGTTGTTTTAAGTAAATCTTTATTAATTCTTATTTATTTAAAAAAACTCCTTCAGCTGTTCTAATTACAGTGAGAAAACACTGTGAAATTCATCAAACATTTTCCTAGATTTAAAAATATCATTTACTTGATATCTCTTATTTTTAACTAATAGCTGCTTCATTGCTGAACTTGTTTTTGTACACGAAAAAAAATCTGGTGAATATTCATGCAATTGTTACCTACACAGTTACAATGTGTAGTACTATAGGCCCCAGGGACACGTAATTAAATTCGCTCCGTTTTTGTAGCAAATAATGTGCAGTGGTATTTCATACTTTTGTAAGCAAATTTATATAGCTTTTATAGAAATATACGGGGTATCCGAAAAGACGGTCAAATTTTATGATAAAACTTCTGACTAGTAGTGCCTGGGCTAGTAATAAAATCTACTATATGATAGGAATCCTTTTAAAACCGTTTTAGGGAGGTTCCTTTTGACCAGTCGACCACGAATATTATTACTAGATTTTGACATGTTCCGGATGTTGGACTGGGCTAACGAGTTACTTTTTTGTCAAACAAGTTTACCACAATGTTTTATATATAATTTTTAAACATTGTGCCTTATGGTTTTATGACTGTAACTCCCACCATTTTTGGCACAATACCTTAAGATTGCATGTAAAAAATTGTGTATAGTTGTTCAACAAAAAATGACGCGTTCGCTCAGTCCGACACCCGAAACATGTCAAAATTTACAGGCTGGGTTAAAGTCCCGCGAAGCATTCATATATGTCGATAGGAATATCCGTGGTAGACTCGTGAAAAGAAACTTTCCTAAAATGATTTTAAACCAGTTATTATCTTGAAATCCATTTTATTTCTGGCCCAGGCACTTTGGTGGAAGAGTCAACTTAGGTATTAGTTAAAAATGTTCCAATTTGTCCTTAAGTTCAGAGACAGCACTAAAAAGCAAATACTAAACTTTGTCCAAGTTACGTAATATGCAAAATTTTTAAACCGTTATCAACGCTTGATATTGAAAGGCAATTATTTAATTTTACAATTATGTTTTATTACCTTTTAATAAATAGCTGTACAGAAAACGCGATATTACGCGATGATCAGGGTTGAAAATTTTGGATATGTTACTTGGGCAGAATATAAAGCTGCGTCCAGACTTGCAACAATTCGCCAAACATCCGCCCAAACAAACCAACCTATTTGCGCGCTCCTTTGATGCAAAAAAACGACAAGCTCTTAAACACCGCAGATTCATTCCCCAAGCCCTTGGAACGACGTGAATTCCGTCCACGTCCACATCCGCGCTATGTGGGGCTAAGTGGCGCGCTATTCGGCGCGGCAAAATGTTGCAAATCTGGACGCAGCATTAGGATAATATGTAAACACAAGTATCGCAAATGGGTTGCCAAAAAATATGGTCAATACTGTTGTTAAAAAAATTACCAAATTTTTTATCACATGTTCTGTACTGTTAATTTTGTAAATTATTATTATTATTTTTAATTTTTTATGATGGTAATAATAGATCGCTATTTGTTTTTCGATTTCATTAAATATGACGGTAGAAGTTTTAAAATTTTATTGTTTTTTTGACATCTTGTATTATTAAAAAATATACAGGGTAGTTAAAAATGTTATGCTGTACCTTAAGAGTATTATTTTTGGGTAAATTATCTTTTTTCTGCTTTCTCCCAAGTTTTAACAGTGAGTTCCAAATTGCACTCTATACTAAAAGAAAAATTATTATATTTTTTAGAAAAGCTGCTGAAATTTACAAAACATATTCTAGTAGTCAGCCATTTAACTTCATTTTAATAAAGTTCCCCTTTAGACTTTATGGAACACTAGCTTTAAAAACAATACACCAAACTTTTTAGTTCTTTTTTATTTGCAACACAATAGTTTCAAACAGTTTCTAACCTGCTTTCATTGTATGGGCATAGTTATCGTTTGCGTCACAGCAAAATATATTTTAAGTTTTTTCTTTCTTTTATGTGAACACTAATCGTAATAGTTTGAAAATATTCTCCGGTCTAGGATTTCCAAGGGTATTTCAGATAGGTGCCTGGACATTTAACTCGAATGGTCCAATCTCTAATGGACGTATCTGTAATCTGTAATAAGTTTACAGCCCCAAGGTAAGGCGGAAAACCTGTAACATGGTCAGTCCTTCCAAATAATGCATAAGTAAAGTTCTTTTGCTCTTTTTGCGCATGATCCTCTGATGTATGAGTCAGTCAGTCCCAGTGTAGTCTTTGTTTGTCTTTTACCAAATTTTGGACCACGCTTCGAAAAGTACCCTTTGGCACTCCAAGGACTGGTTCTGGCTTAAAATATGTTATGGCTGACCCCCTCTTACCAGTTTATCTGCATTTTCGTTGCCTTAAATCTCGGAATGCTCCGGCATCCACATTAACCTTATATTGTTGCTAGTTTCTCAAGGCATTCTAGCACCAGCCTAGATGATACCTTGGAGCCGATTAATCCTCCAAGGGCTGCTCGACTATAAGTAAGGACACAATCCAAGTAAGGCCTTTGAGTGGTGACCCTAGTACATTGTAGAATTTTAAAGATTTAAATACAGAGGCGTGGTTTTTCAGTGGGAAAATCAAGTGTTTCCTATCTCACTGTAGATACCTGCTTAACCTGTCCCTTCTTCGCGTTTGGATTAAAGAGAGTGTTAGGTTTTTGTTTAATCGCTTCTCCCTTTGAATTATTGATACACTCTTCCCCGTATATACTAAAAAGTTAATTTTTTGCCAATATAAAAAAAAACATGCAGTTTAAAAAATATATAAACATATTTTTTTTTGAAAACTTAGCGGTCCATCAACAAATAAACGAATAAATAAAATTTTAAATTTCGGATGTTTGCATTTTTATTTACGATCTTTTCGGTAAGGAGTAATAATTTAACTCCAAGTAAATAGTTTTACCTATTTATTTGTGTAACGATAAAAAAAAATTCTCAATTAAAAAAAACAGAAATGCACAACGAAAGAAAACCAAAAGTCTTTAGGCATTCTGAAATATTCCAAATATGTTTTTACATTCAAACTTTGATTTTAGTTTGGAACAAGTTTATTAATAAGGTACCATTTTTTAAGCATTGCAAAGCCAAAAACATGTACTTTTTATTAGGATTTTATTTAAAAATTATTATTATGGTTTGTTACAATTAGTATTTATCATATTAAAATAATAGGATTGGGCATTACTTTACTAATAATTTACATTGAGAGAGAGAGAGAGCAAATTTATTTTATGTTAAACTGACATCAGTATACTTTGAGACCTACTTACGTGGTTTTTAAACAAATGAAAACAATAAATTTTTGACCTTCTTTTTAAGAATAATTTACGAATAAACAGTTAGATAGAAAAAGCTGCTTTTAACACCCTCTAGATTTTTAGTTTTTAAATTTACTAGACCATTTTACGTTGAAATTCAATTAATATTTTATTAAGAGTGCCATGACAATTTTAAAGTAATCCCTCATACTTAACTCAGAAAAATCAGAAAAATATGAAATAAATAACTATAGAGGGCTGTAAGCTTCATTTTTTTAGTTTTTGCCCTAGCTTAAAAACTAAAATAGGACCATATCACTTTTATAATATTTCCAAATGCAGTATTTTAAACAAATTCTATAGATGGAAAATACTACTACCAACGACTAAACTACGACTCTCTACTTGATTGTCAATAAAAAAAGAACATTTATTACGTAGGTCAATAAACTTTTTGATATCGAATGGGCTACATCGCAATTCATCGTAGTTGCTATAAAATTATTGTAACTACAAAACAAAGGATATTTTGGAAAAATAACATACCGCTGTATTATTATTTTATTATGTAAATTCACCGTCTTGGGTCACGTGATTAATTTTTAGATCACCCCGTATTTTTGATTGGTTTAAAAAAAACCTTAAGGACGTTCATTAATCACGTGTTATTTTTTAATTTTTAACTTCTTCCCTTTCTTCTAGTAACACTTGAGGTCTTAAACTACCCCTCCCCTCACGTATCATGTAATTTTTTTGGTACAAAATATAATATCATTATTTTCATTTTTAACAATATTATTTTTATTCAAAATTAAATACAATCTAATTTTATTTTAGAAAGCAAAGAACGGGTATAAAAATATTCAGATAGATATTAAATGTGCAAGCTTTTCGGTTTTCGATTAAAATTGCACATTCAACAGAAAAATAATATTTAATGAAAAGATTGAAAATTCGTGTAAAATCTGGATACTGGCATCTATACAGGGTGATTTCTTGATCCTTACATGACAAAATAATGGCACAGCTTTTTATGTATTTTTTAAATAACGTCATTAGTTTCCAAGTTACAACCCCTTATAGTCTTTTTTAATGATGGTATTTAAATTGTTTGCTTAAGCAAAAATCAATATAGCTTATATTGGAAGTATAGACTACGTATATTGCGCTTTATCGTTTTAGTAACATGTACTTAATTCTCTTATATACAGGGTGTAAAAATAATTAGCACTATTATGTAAGTCCACCCCTGGCGCTATAATGAATGCAAATGTTCTGCACCATAAAAAAAATGACCCTGTATTATTATTTTATCATGTAAATTCACCGTCTTGGGTCAGGTGATTAATTTTTAAATCGCCCCGTATTTTTAGTTGGTTTTTAAAAAGACCTTAAGGACGTTCATTAATCACGTGTTATTTTTTAATTTTTAACTTCTTCCCTTTCATCTAGTAACACTAGTCTAAGTAACAGGTTTTAAACTACCCCCCTCACGTATCATGTGAATTTTTTGGTACAAAATATAATATTATTATTTCTATTTTTAACAATATTATTTTTATTTAAAAGTAAATACAATCTAATTTTATTCTAGAAATCGAGGAACGGTAATAAAACGTACTATTCAAATAAATATTAAATGTGCAAGCTTTTCGGTTTTCGGTTAAAATGGCACATTCTACGAAAAAATAAATACACCCTTCCTCCCCCCACCCCGCTCCAGCTTGAAGTGATTAATGGACGACCTAGTATGTATTACAAGACATAAATGGACAGACAAACTCCTATTCAAGAATCCAATTTTCTGTATAACAGTAAAAAACCTAAAAATCAATAAAAATAAACAAGTGGCAGGCTAATTTTCGTAAAATAAAAATTACGACACACCCTTAAAACCTCGTTTTACGTAATTTCATCCTTCGTTCAATTATCTTTCCACACAACAGGCAGTAAGGTTTACCTAATATATCCGTTCCCTTACGCAACCCCAGTAACAAAGAACATTTTAACGCATCTAAACCACTTAGTTGAAAACACAAACACAGGGGTTGCGGGTATAAGATATGGTTTTCAAATTCGGTAGGTAATGGTTTTAAAACGATAAATCACAGGGATGTTGAGGTTTAAGGATAATTGCCGATGTTGCTGATTGAATTTTAAGAAAAACTTAGAGATAAAGATTTATTAGGTTTGTAAAAGAAAACATTAGTTAGGGGTTTTTATCAAAAACGCCATTTATTTAATTTATATACAGTGTTGAACCGTATAGAAAACTATTTTATTTTTGATATTTTTTTATTTATTCTTAAACTAAGAAAGAAATATTATTACAAAAACTTGTTTAGAATTAAAGGTTATGTTATTTTTTAAAAGCAAAGCCATCTTATAAAAAATAAAAAATAAAGCCTTTTTCCAATAAAGATTAAATCGAACTAAATTAACTACCGTAAATTATCCTTATTGCCCTTAAATTTCGAGTTATCAAAACTCAAAATTGATAACAAAAAACAATTTTACACGTAAGTAACAAGCCCTTTAAAGGCATATCAATGTTAAATACGTATTTCTAAACAGCTTAAACCTTTACCTAAAAAAGGTGTTGTTGTTCGATATGGATAAATTATAGCGTTTTTCTGGAATAGAGTTTTTGCTTAAATAGGGTTGTGTTGAATAATTTTTTATATTACCTTAACATGGGCTCACTCTAAACCTATGCATTCTCTAGCTTTATTTATCAAAGATTATAGAACTTTCTTTAATGCTGCAAAATTATTTTTTATTGTCGTAAAACTGAAACAATCTTTTCTAATTTTTTTTTGTGCCAATTGCAACAGAATAGCCTAAGATATTTAGATGTTTACACAACACAAATACTTGTTTTGGGCGAAAACGGTTGAATTTATCGATAATTAATACGTTTTTTTAGTTAAGGGTTTAAGCTATCAAAAAATACCACTTTTATTTTTCTAATGTACAGGGTGTTAAAATAATTAGCACTATTGTGTGAGGATAAGTCCTGGCGCCCTAGTGATTGCAAATGTTTTTAAAGAGCACCATTTAAATAAGTTCTTAGCAGTTTCTTACATAATAAAAAAGTATTTTATTATACCAGGTACCATAAAAGGTATTTAAGACCCATTTCCAGCGGCGTCCTAAAAAACAAAACTTTCCATATTATTTTCATGTGTTCTATGTATATCCGAAAGATTGCCTATATATTTCCGGACACCCTGTATAGAATAAGACTGGGATATCTGTTTTAAATGCTGATAAACCTTACAGATACCAACCTATTTTACCATAGCTTAGGCGGTTAAAGAAATGCCATGCCTTTTACTTACTTAGCATATTTATATCTTTTTTTTTTAGTCTGTTAAAAATAAAAGCTCTGACCTAAAGAATAATAATGAGGCTGAAATGCCGTAAAAACGCCGTAAGGCTGCGGTCAGAGTAGCACCGTATTCCGCCGAATTTATTTTTGGCCGTGTTTGACCGATGTCTGTAGTAAATTAAATTTCATTGGACATTATTAGATTGGTCACAATGCGACCGGTTCGGACAGATACGTTCGGCCGAAAATATTTGTCATCTGTCACATTTTAATTGATTAGTTTTTTTCGGTAGTATTTGACCAATTTTAAAGAGATTTACAAATAGTTTCTTAGCGAAAATGGTCGATTGCAAAAAAATAATTAGTTTAGTGATCTGCGTTTATGGGATGTATGTACAAAGTACCAATTACCATAATAGAGATATTGCCAGAAAACTGGTAAATGAGATTGTACGTGTTATTTATTTATTGGTAATTTTAAACTTAATTGCACAAAAATACTAGTAAGGATGTTCTGGTTAGTTCTGGTTAGCCCTGGTGGCACGATTAAATCGCTTTTTCCTCAAATTTCATTGCGTACATTATTGTTGTTTTAAGTAAATCTTTATTAATTCTTATTTATTTAAAAAAAACTCCTTCAGCTGTTCTAATTACAGTGAGAAAACACTGTGAAATTCATCAAACATTTTCCTAGATTTAAAAATATCATTTACTTGATATCTCTTATTTTTAACTAATAGCTGCTTCATTGCTGAACTTGTTTTTGTACACGAAAAAAAATCTGGTGAATATTCATGCAATTGTTACCTACACAGTTACAATGTGTAGTACTATAGGCCCCAGGGACACGTAATTAAATTCGCTCCGTTTTTGTAGCAAATAATGTGCAGTAGTATTTCATACTTTTGTAGCAAAACTTCATGTTACCGTTTTCAATACTACTATATTGTAGTCAAGAGTCATATTTGGTTACAGTTGTTAGCTACTATAATTCACTTAGGAAACTTTGGGTCTTGTTGATTTTCTTAACAGAAAATTAATGACAAAAATTATACTTAAAACATCAATAATAAACATCTTTAACACAATTTTTGCGCTACACTCTTATAGCACACAACGCCTTTCGGTTTTTTCCATGTGGGTAGTAAAACTTGTCAATCCATTGTGTTTAGCTTTAAAGTAAAATATGAACAATTAAAAAACAACCACACTGCTGGAATGGAATTTTTAACAAAACTAGTATTAGGAAGAAAACGGTGCAAACCTGACCATAGCGTTGGGTGGACTTTTTCGTCCGTTAACGGCCGAATACTCTGATCGCAGCCTAAATTTAAAAAAAAATAATAAATAAAGCTATACATTACGAACCCAAGGAATAATGTAGGATTGAAATTATTAAAAATCTAAATACCCTATTTTGCACTTATAACCAATACCAAAAACTTTATGAAATCAAATTTCCACACAATCCAAAAACACCTAGTGTTTTATTGCTCCTAATTTAGGTGAATAGTTATTTTATCCATATTCTGGTATATGGGTTAAGTAAATATAGCATAATAATCTGGGATGCCTAAAGTCAGTTACTCATTACACAAACACCTTTGTGTCTCAACATTAAATTTACATTGGCACCTATAGTGTTATTACAAGACGAAATCTAGGTTAATTCTCAACTTACTTTTCAGATAAATTAGATATCAAATGTTTCTAAAAGCTTCTACAAGTTTGTTATTAACTTGTATTGCTATTTACAGTATACAATGTGTTTAATATATTTCTTATAGATAGCAGCCACAGCTGAATCGGGTTAATTTACATATACAGGGTCATACAAATTATATGTTTAGCATTGGTTACTTTGTTAATATTTAAAATACCGGCTGTCAACGAATTTATCAGACAAACCATAACTCATACTGTATGAGACATATTAAAATGAGACTTGGTATAGGTAAATGGTATGGGAAGAGAGGAGTTTCAGGTTAACTACAATTGGGTCCAATTTATATTTTTTTATTACATACTCTGTATATTTTATTATTTTTTGTTTCCTGAGAGTCAGAAAAACATTTAAAAGAGTTTTTAAGACTACGTATTTGGTTTTTTAAAGCCATTGCATCTAGGTGACCATGATTGGACGCAAAATATTCTAGTAACTTTAGGTGATCAAATGGCAATTTTTTAGTGATTAATATTAAAGATAGGTATAAAATAATTTGACAAATTGACTTTTTTGTCTAACTATTATTTTTCAGAAGGCAACCCTGACCTAGACAAGCACTTTTCGAAGAAATGATGTTTTAAAGAATCTAACCATACCAATTTATTTGCAATCGGATTAAAAATAAAGTCATAAATAAAAGATCATGGCAACCTAGATGCAAACCACAAATTGGTTTTAAAAATTCAAGTAGGCGTAAAAACTTCTAAAAATGTCAAATATCATTTAGATTTGTCTCAGGACTTAAACAAATATTAAAATATACAGGATGTTTTATTTAAAAATCATATATTGAATTCATTTCCGGTTAAACCGGAAGTAACTAAAAAGTGAGAAATATGCGAAACCTCTCCTTTTTCCATACCATTCACTTAGCCAGGTCCTATTTGGATATGTCTGATAGTCTAGAAGTAATGGCTTGTCTAATGGACTCGTCACCCGGTATACAATAAATTGTTTAAAATTGACGACTTGTAGGTATTTGTGCGCTTTTTAAAATTAAAAAATGCAAGAAACAATTGACAACATATTTTTGAGTTTGACAATAAAACATTTTTTTATTGGAATGTTTTATAAAGAAGTGCCAGCATGAGCTTATGGGCATGTTATATATGTGTTTGGAATTCGTTGGAATTGCAGGATATCTCGGTTATTATTGGAGATAGACACTTGCGGTTTTCTACGACAGATGTCACTAAGGGATTTTTCATGGCCTTCTTCGTTTTTGACATACAAGGCGAAATTCATTTTTTTCTCAATTTTGGACTAAAATACGCTACCAATACATATACCTTTAATTAAATATCCTGTATAAATAATAATTATCTCCTTAGGTATAAATGCAACTAAACATTAAATTTCGTATTTATATATTCCTTCATATTTGGCACTGATGGTGGAATTATCTAGTTTATTAACCTTTGTTTTTGTTATAGGAAGTGACCTTTTTTGTCTTTACATATTTTACCATTACCATATGTAAATTTTAGGTTTTATTAAAATAGCCATATAGATTATATTTTAATAAGCCTGCAAAAATAGCGACAATATCATTTTACGTAAAAGCTCTAGTTACCATAATAAAAACCACAAAACACCTACTTAATTCATATTTTACATCCTGTTACCGCAATTATGGGTTTTTTGCTAAAACAACCAATGTCATTTTTAACACGCTTTTATTAACTTGGGTTGTAACTATCTATCTATCTATCTATCTATCTATCTATGTAACGGAATCTTTGAGCCTAATTTTAACCAACTTCCAGCTATTCGATTTCTTTGAAACTTTGCACACGTGTCAAGGACCGATGAAGATGCAATAATTTAAAAACAGTATCCCGTTATCTTTTTTGAATCGCCAGGAAAAAAATTCCATTATATTATAAAAACAACACCTAGGATGCCATCTGTTGGCAACATTTCAAACTTTGCTATTAAATGAAGAAGAAATTTTTTAGTTTTTACACAATTTGGTTAGTTGCACCATGAGTGTTCAATTTTTATGAACAATAAAAATATAGAGTTAGTTGCACCATTAGTTCAAGGATTCCATAATAAAAATTACATTATGTGTAATGTATACATAATACATAATGTGCAATTAATAAAAATTAACATTCTTTTTTTGGATCGCCAGGAAAAAAATTTTCCTTTATATTATAAAAATATAAAAACAACACCTAGGTTGCAACCTGTTGGCAAAATTTCAAACTTTGCTATTAAATGAAGAAGAAATTTTTTAGTGGGTTGCAATATATTGGCAACAGTCCAAACATTGCCTGGATTGCCATCTGTTGGCAAAATTTCAAACTTTGCTACTTAATGAAGAAGAAATTTTTTAGTGAGTTGCAATCTGTTGGAAAAATTTTAAAATTTGCCACTCTTGTTCATTAAAAATTTTTCGCCATTTTGTCAAGAGTAGCAGAAACTAAAAATGAAAAATAATTAATAGTTTAAAAAACTAAAAAAACACGCTTTTATATGCAACCGAACTAAAAATTAGAAAATAATTTTTCATTAAAAAAAATATTGTCATTTCATAGTAAAAAGCGTGGGGTGATAAATATATTAAATGTTATAATTATTATATTTGCAAATATCTATGATGGAAAAGTTATGAAAAAATAGTAAAATGCACCCCACGCTTTTTACTATGAAATGACAATATTTTTTTAATGAAAAATTATTTTCTAATTTTTAGTTCGGTTGCATATAAAAGCGTGTTTTTTAGTTTTTTAAACTATTAATTATTTTTCTAATATTGTGCTGTTCGCACAACTTTATGTGAAAATTACGTTGTCATATCCTGACTAACTAGTGTATCGAGAACTGCCAGTCAGCCAAATATTGCGACTGAAATATCGCCTTCTTTCAACAAAAACAGCCAATGTCAAGTTTATTTTTCGCAATTTACAATAAAACCAAAGTTTTTTAAAGAGCTTAAAGCAAAAACTGTTGTACAAAAATCCAATACCTGTAAACAATGTAAAAATAAAAAATGTCTTAGCTCTCTCAGCCTTCCTGAAAAAACCAAGTAGTGTGGCATTATAAAAAAATTTAGTTGCTGAAACCAACAATGATATGGATTTGGGTGAGGATTATAATAGTAACGGTTGTAAATAATTTATATATAATATATTGGTTCTTTTGACGAGTTTTTAAGTGTATTTGTAAATTTAATAAAATGGTAAATAAAATTGAAGTACATTTTATTTTGAATGTCAAGTTTTATTTCCCAATTTACAAAAAAAACTAATGCTTTTAGAAACTTTAAATATATGTCTATTTTTAAATGCGCAAAATACAGATATATTTACGATTATATTACAAAAACGTAAATAGATTTAGCCATATAGATTTAAAAGAAGTTTTCTTAATATTCCAAAAATATTGAAATTTGACATTGGCTGTTTTTGAAAAAAACTTTCAATACTTTTTATTAGTTTTTTTTTTTTGAAAAACAAAAGTTTTTAGTTAAATACTTAACAGAACATTTTATTTATTAAGTTATCTTAACCTGTGATCCATTAGAGCGGCCTACCAATCCACGAAGAAAATCTCACCGTGCAGTAGAAAAACAAAATAAAAACGGTATTGGGTTGGAATCGCCTTCAAAATAGATCAAGGGGTAATTTTTTAGTTGCCGTGATTAAAGAGTTTCTAGTGCGCGGTATCACATAAAAGCAAATACGTTTTATTATTGCAATTTTTTAGTTGCCGAAAAAAGTTGCCAGTGCGCGGCTGGCCTAAACCTATCATAAAAATTATTTTAAAATCATAAAGCTTTACTACACAGAATATCGGCTATATTTTCCTATGATTAAAAAAAAGTTCAGATATTAACGCCCAACGAAGTCCGCTTAAATAAATCAAGTGAAACCCTATTTTAAAGATCTTTCGACCCTGATAACAACTGCCTCGTTTGAAGTCTCGCTATTATTTTCGTTGATATGATAGCTTGTCAAAAAGTTTTTGATTGTATTATATACTGGTTAAGCAAATAAGTGTTGGGGTATTGGCTAGTAAAGCAACAACAAAAGATGTATGTGATTCATCCAATCCAAAATGTTTACATGCGGGTATTTACTTTAGACTATTTCTTTTCCTCACATTGCCTATGTGGTAAGTTATTTAGCTGATCTGGTATGGGGCGCCAAGTCATAATAGGAGGGACGGACGGTTTGAAAGGTGAGAAACTTTTTTTTGTTCTTCAATTTTTATTCTTTGCTTCACAAAATAAAATTAAAGCTGAGGGGGCGACAGAGACCAATTTTTGACCCGACTAAAAAAATGAAGATCCAGGGCTGATAGCCACTCTGTATAAATTAACTTCTACTTACTCAAAATTCTTGACAGGAGCAATAGAAGCGTTAAGTGTGTATAATATATACACACTTAGAGATAAATGCCCCGTTTATAAACATATAATTCGGTATAATATATTCATATATTCTCACGTAAAACGCGACGTTTAATATATATATGGCGCTTTTCGTGCATGCAAAAATTTTAGGGACGTTTAGCTTAACAGGCGTAGAAAATAAAATGTAGTCTGATCAGAATCTTTCCTAAAAGGACCTTTATAAAAGGACCTTTTGAAAATAAAAAATTACAAAATATCATAATTTGTTGTAAAAAGCTCAGGCTTTATACAGGGTGTTTCTAAACAAATGCAAAAATCTTTAGGAGGTGATTTTCCACCAAAAAATAAGAAAAAAACTTTTTATAAATATATGTTCTAAACGTCTTAGTTTTTGAAATACTACTGTTACTTTTTTTAAATGCATAAATTGTTTTTTATAATAACTTTTATACCCATTCATATATTTTTAAAAAAATTGGAAGACTTGCACGAGAATAAATTTTTTGGCATACAAGAAAAAAATAATTTGTACCAGTTTCGTTCATAAGGGGTTAAAGGTAAAAATTTTTAAAGAAAAATAGAACGCCACTAAATTGTTCTAAAATAAAAATCTTTTTTAAATCCCCATTCATTTTGGAACAAATTTATTCTCCTGACTTTTTTGTTTGATGTTCGGTTTTGGGTAAATCAATATAAACTATTTTTGCATGGTCAGTTTGTATTCCTAATATAAAATTCTACATCAAAAATTAATCTTCGTTATTTATTCTTTAATTAGATAGGAATTAGACCATGCCGAGAAATGGTTATTATTTATTTACGCGAAAACCCTACATTAAACAAAAAAGTCAACAGACCAAATTAGTTCCAAACCATATGGAGATATAAGAAAATACTTTTATTTTAGAAAAATGCAGTGGCGTACTATTTATTTCTTAAAAATATATACCTTAAACCCCTTATGGACGACACTAGTAAATTATATTTTTTTGTATGCCAAAAAATGTCCTTTTGTGCAAAGGGTGCGTCTTCAAAATTTTTAAAAATATCTGAATGGGTATAAAAGTTATAATAAAGAAAAACAATATTTGTAATAAAAATTTAACACCCCGTAGTTCAAAAACTAAGACGTTTAGGATATATGTTCATATAAAGTTTTTTCCTTATTTTTGGTGGAAAATCACCTCCTAAAAGTTTTTGTATTTGTTTAAAAACCAACCCTTTATATGTGCTGGCTGTAATTAATTTGTAACGCCCCTGCATTAATATATTGGGACCTTAAAAAGGAATATAGAATTACCTGTTAGTAATTAGTTGCTTAAAAAAAGTTTATCTTATTATTTTCTTTTTATTTTTTAGAAAGTCAATTTTAAAGTAATAAAAAGACAGTGTTATACCTACGTTTTTAAGATACCACTTCTAATTTATACACTTTGTATGTATCCCAAATTCGACCCCCTTATTCTGTTCTCATATCTGGGGAATGGCGTCGCGTCGCTCACAACACTAAGCATTTTTGATTTCATTTAAATAAGCGCTGTTCGCCTTATTAACGATCCTTTGCTTACAGAGAGGCTTTCTTCTCTTGCCCATCGTCGGACTGTAGGGGATCTTTCGCTTTTTATATGCACTTCCTCGGCTTCTGCTCGCAAGAGTTGTTCAGAATAATTCCCATTGCAGCTCCTAATAGAGAGACTAGTACATCCCTATACGGTTTAAGTGCACAGGCCTCGAACTTCTCACTTTGTTCGTTTTTTTATTTTTTGAATTTCTAGGTGTGGAACCTGTTGCTCGCAGAGGTATATTCCTTCCCTTCCAATCTTCAGGTATTTACGTCCCGTGACAACAAACTCCCTCTTACCTTACCTAAGATCCCCACGGTACGTTAGTATTTAGACTTTTATCCTTCGTGGATTGTCCAAAGATAAAACAAAAACGATGACGTATTCCGGCTAGAAACGGAGAAAATATATTCTTGTTAAACAAGGTGGTGAAGTAGTAAAACATACATGTTCCCTGTAGCTCAAACACTAGCAAAAATTTTGTAGATGGCAAATGGATTTGAAAAGAACCTTAAAAACTGAAACTTTTTTAATTTAACTAACCTTCTAGCACTTGCAGTTTCAGAAATTGCAAAAATAAAACACAGTACCTATTCAAAAAGTGTTTGGTTCTCAAATTTGTCAATTTTACTATGTCTATTACTCGGGCATTCATAAAGGCAGAAACAAACTTTAAATACTAAGGGTTTGTAAATTTATAAGTAAAATCTAGTGGGGTAGCTAAAATTTATATGTCTATTTAAATTTTTGAAATATAACTTAAACTGTCGCTATCCTGTATCTAAATATCTCAAAAAGATGCATGTTTTTTTATGATTACAATAATATTTAACACTTAATATTTTGCATTGCTTCGTAACAGCGAACCTTACAAAAGTTAAAAAAATAGTTGGCCATGAATTTCATCATGGAGGGTAAGTATATAAAAAAACTAAATTTAACTAAAAATACTAACACATAAAAACAATAATAACCACAGAAAATACATTTAATTATAGTAGCAACTAAGCAATTACCTCAAGTCCTTAATATTTTTTGCGGTGGTGTTTAATCCCAAAATGTGCTCAAATGCTTTCCATTCTGTTCGATGCACTTAGGGCGCAGCTTGTAATCAAACTAATGGCGATATAGACGTAAATATGGTACACCTTTAAATTAAATATTAATAATTTGCTTTAAGTTTTTTAAAATTAGATAGGAAAAATACCAAATATTTACATCTATGTGTATCGCCACTAGTTTGATTACAAGCCGAGTCCAAAACTGTATCAAACAGAATAAAAAGCGTTTAAGCATACTTTAATTAAACACTAGCGCAAAAAAAACACTTGAGATAATTGTTTAGTTGCTATTATAAATAAATCTATTTCCCGGGATGTTATTGTTTTGGTTGGTTGGTTGTTCTTTTTATATACCGGATCAGCTAAATAACTTAACACATAAGAGAAAAAGAGACAATCTAACGTGAATACCCGCATGTTACTATTTTGGATTGGATAAGTCTCATAAATCCTTTGTTGTTACTTTAGTGGCGGATATCTCAATACCTGTATACTAACCAGTATTCATGCCCATTACAAATAAATTAATAATGATAAAATCCATGACCAACTATTTCTTTTTTAATTGTTTGTTAGTTTTGATATTGTAATGCGAAATATTAAGTGTAATATATTATTGTAATAGCAAAAATAATGCAATTTTTAGGATACCCAGATACAGGGTGTCCCAGTTTAAGAAATGCAAGTTTGGGTTATATCTCAAAAATTTAAACATATATATTTTTTTGGCTTGGCCACAAGATTTAAGGTAAAAATTATAAAACTTTTATATTTAAAGTTTGTTCTTTATTTCCATAAAGGTCCTAAGTTATAATTTTGAGAATGTTCCTGTATTTTCTAAACCAGTCAAGTGAGCGTGGATCTGATTGCGCCATTAAACTAAACTTAAAAAAGAGCAGGACACGTCTTAGTTTCTTTGTATATCTTACCCAACCTATACCCTATAATAGCCCTAAAGCTTTCTAATTTCCATTTTTGTTATTTGTTTGTTTTAACCTTTTTACTTAACATATTTGCTGTAGGCTGTATATCTCTAATAAATAATGGGATAGTGCTATGGAGGCGGTGCTCTTTAAGTAGGCAGCATGTATCAGATTTGCAAGGTGCATTTTAACCAACAAGAAAATCACCTCCTCAAAAACCAAGCGATTAATTAAGAATATTAATTTGTTATAAATGCTATAAAAGTGCTACAAAAGCTAGAAATACAAGAGGTCTCTTGTCTTTTACAGCTTTTGCTTAACTGCCATTTCTATTTTTATCGACTAAGAATTTCAAAGACGTGGTGCTACACACAAAAATAAAATTTCGCAAAAATATATATATTTTTTTAATTCCTTTTTAATTTAAAACAATTTTTTTAAAGGAAAGCAATATTCTTGCTTTAAGAAATGATATTATTTTCTTATAAAATAAATGTAATTCCTACTATACAGAATTAGCAAAATAAAATAACACATAGGCAATGTGAGGAAAAGAGACAGTCTAATGTGAATACCGGCATGTAAACGTTTCGGAATGGATGACTAATCGTACATCCTTTGTTGTTGCTTTGTGTTATACCCTAACCTACTGCTTATACAGTATATTTTCAAGCCAATAAGACACAGATTAGGTCTAAATAAGAATATTAATATAAGCGATATTTAAGACAAATATATTATTCTTACGGGAAAACTAAAATATCCTTAGTCAAGACAAAGTAATACGTCAGCAATATTACAAACCGGCGTATCTCAAAAAATGTGAAAATTAAATAGAGCCGCGCAAAAACACCTAACTACCTACTCTTGTAAAAATTTTTAAAAATGAGATAAGTCAATTCGTGATATTGACGACAAATATTGCTATTCTCTACTTGTGAGTTGAATAATTGCGCCGAGAAAATAATATCCATGTATAAATATTCTTAAGTTAAAAAAATATGTTTACTTGACTGAATTTATCTTTATGCTTGTACTAAAAAGATTTTTTTAAGAATATCATTAACAAATAAGAAGAATATATTTTTTCGTTACTCAAAATCAGCTAAATGAAGTCGTTAATCGGCAATTTGTAAAAAGAGACGGTCAAATGGCATGCAAACATTTCGGATTGGATGACTAATCGTACTTCTCTTGTTGTTTCTTTACTGGCCAATATACCTTTAACTATTGCTTATACAGTACACAACTTAAATTGGTTTATTTTAAGACATTTTTTATGTATACAGTGTGTTTTTCTGGTAGCTAATGAGTCAAATTAGGTATATAATCCCGGAAATTAAAGAAATAAACAAAGATAGTAATGCTGGAATTACATGGTGAAATTGGGAATGTAATCTTTTGGTGGGATTATTATTGGGATTTAAAATTTAATTCATGTTTAAAATTTTAAAAGCACTGCTCTTAGGCTCTTAGTAACGCTCAAAAAAATAATTATTAAAATATTCTTATCAGCTCACATTCATAAAAGAAAAGTAAAATCATTTTAAAACCTATCAGATCATTTAATTTCTGGTCGTGACCTTAAGGACAGTTTATCTGTTTTACTACTAACTGAGTCACTGTTAGGCGATTAAAGTTAATTTGATTATAAATGATAAAATTAATTAAACTATAGTCCTAGAATCAACTTAAATAAAATCTATTAGTAAAGGGTGATCCAATTAGTGCTTTAGAATTTTAAAATTCCATTAAACACAAATATTGCTACAAGGCCAATATATTTTTATTTTGTTCGAAAGATCAATAAATTTTAATTATGATATAAAAATAATATCGGCCAAATGTTCTTCACTACTTTGTTGACAATAACGAATTTGATCAGTCCAATTTCTTATGATGTTTTCATACATTTGGGCCGGTATCTCACGAATAACATTCATTATGTTGGTTTTTAAAGCCTCAATAGTTCTTGGGTTATAAGCAGAAACCTTTAATTTCGTTAAAAAAGCTTTTAATAATCAAATTAAAAATAAATATTTTTTAAATAATCTCAAAACAATAATGAACGAAATGTGTATACTAGTATTATTGTAAAAGGCGTCAAGCGCTCGATATACGAGAAATATGGCCGACACTTTTTGCAATAATGCTAATATTTCTCGTTTATTATTGTTTTAAAATATTTACAAAAAACAATGGACTTTTTAGTATGATATGCTGTTAAAACGTGTTTTGGTGTTTTTAAAATATAATCTTTTTTTTTTAAAGAAAAATGTTTAACGCTTTTATTTATAAGCGTAAATAGAATTAGAATCCTTAATCGGTGAAAGTAAAGCAACAACAAAGCGAAACCAATGCGTCACAATGTTTACATGGCGGAATTATTGGTCTAATCTCTACTTGTTAGTATTTTTTCGCGTTAGACCGCCTTCTCTTCACACATTGTCTATAAAGCCTTTTGATGGCTAAACGTTGCTACTAATAATCCACAAAGCAACGCAAAAATAAACGCCTATAAACTTTTTCAAAAAGCAGAATTTGTCTAAGGGCAAAAACAAATTGGAATTTTTGTAAATTAATGGGAATGTACCGAATACGCATATAAAGATTATGTCTGTTTTATCTGTAATGACTGCTATTAATTATCTAATTAGTAAAAGACAATTAAGGCCAAAAATATAAATTATTAGAAGTTAGAGTTTTTTTTTGTTTTAATCACCCCTAACATTACTGGCTACTGGTAAAAATGGTTTTATACAGGGTGATTCTAAAAACTTAGATATGGGGCACAATATGTAAAAGATGCTATTGGCATAAAAAAAACTTGAGTAAAGAAGTAAAGACAAGTCAAAGAAAATTACTATTTTGGAATTTGCGAATACAAAGTTTTTTCTTTTTTGGTTAGCCCCCTATATATATTTTTTTTTTTTTTTTTGTTTTTTTTTGATTTGATCATATTTAATAGTTACATTTTAAATTTCGCAAAAATATATTCATTTTTGTAATATTCATGGGCATTTTAAATCATTGGATTGAAAAATTGTAGCAACACTATAATCAGTCACAATTGTTTTACTCATTTCTACTTATTATAGTGTTTAAAAATATGAATAATTTATCAAAATTTGGGATTTATCGAAAACATTTGATTTTTAAAACTGTTAAAAAGTCACTTTTCTAATTTTTACTCTTATCTCCTGGAGGAAATGTTAACTTTCCCTCCATGGGCCGAGAATAAAATAAAGTAAAACTTGAATAAGAGCCCGTTATCGGCAGACCTTCGTTATTTTGTAAAATCTGAAAGTTTTTCAGTGGTAGACTATGAAGTTTGACTCATAGTGGCTTTGCAGGTACCAGGTACCAAAGGGTAATGGATTTAAACATAACTTTCGTCTTTTGTAAAACCTAAATTTTAGATAGGTATGTTATTTAGGTAACTACTAAAATATTTCCTCAGTCGAAAGACACTTTTGACAGTTCCAAACCCATTTCACACAAACATTTTGGAGTGGCTTAATGGTCCGAGGAAGTCTAATATTTTTGTTATTTAACAAGATATGACCAAAAGTCTTATATAAAAGTGTTAGGGTTTTCAAATAGGCATGTCTTATGTATATACAGTATGTTTATGGATGGACTTTACATGAGGACAAATGGATAAAAAATTTAAATGTTCAAAAAATTGGTGTATGGCAACTGCTTTTGCTTGTTAAAAATCAAGATTTACGTTTAGAAATTTGTTTTGTTTTGTACAGAGCTTTCAAAAACTACAAAAATGTGAAAATAGACCAAGAAAAAACTGCTTTTATTTTTAATAATTAACAAAATGTTAAATAAAATAGGTTTTTAAAATTAAATAAGAATTTGCTATCTGAAATTTCAAATAAATTAAACAAAAATGTTTTGTTGGTTTCTTATTGTTTCAATTATGTTTAACACCTTTTTAGGTATTTTACCTGGTTTTACATTTTTAAATTTAACTTTAACTTATTAATTTTTGTGTTGTATTAAAACTAGGTAAATTACGTAAAAACATGATTTAATTAAATATGGCACTAAAAGAAATTGGGTTTATTTTACTTAAAATTTCAGATATGGGATCCTCATTTATTTCTAAGAACCTTTTTATTGAACATTCTGCTGAATTATTAAAAATAAAGGCGGTTATGTCTTGGTCCATTTTTAAATTTTAAAATTTTTGGAGCCCTGTACAAAACAAACAAATTTTTCAACGCGAATCTTGTTTTTGGAAGCAACAGCAGCAAAATCTACTAATGTTGACATACTTTATTCACTGTATAAACCATTTGCTTCTACTCAAAACCGGAAGTATCGGGCCATTTTTGAACAATAAGTCACTAAGCTATATAAAATAAGGCTGAAGATGGCATAAAAATCTCATTTTTTATAAAAACTGGAATAATGTGGTTTTATAATTATTTTATTGATAAAAAATGTAATTTTAATGCCATCTTTTGCCTTATTTTATAGAGCTAAAGATGGCAATGCATGTTTTATTAAAAATGGAGTTAGGTGGTTTTACAATAAAGGTAACGAACTATCTTGATTGAATCAATATTTATTTATTTTTACAGAAAATGTATATACAAGAACCCAATTTAGCAAGAATACTAAAACATTTAATAACCAAAACAATACCAACCACAGAAAATAGATCAAGTTTTAATAGCAACAAAACAATTATTTTAAGTACCTACATAATATAATTTGCACTGATGTTTAATCACAAAATATAGCCAAATGCTATTCTTTTGTTTGGTGCATTTTCGTACTAAGCTTATAATTAAACTAATAGCGATATAGATGATGTAAATATTTGGTACACTTTTAATAAAATTAAAATGATTTGCTTTTAATTTTTTTAAAATTAGTTAAGAAGAATACCAAATATTTACATCTATATCGCCACTGGTTTGATTACAAGCTCCAAAATGCATCAAACAAAATGAAAAGAGTTTGAGCACATTTTGTAATTAAATACCAGCCCAAAAAAATATTAATAATTATAAGTACTTAAGATAATTGTTTAATTGCTACTATAAATTAAACTATTTTCTTTGCTTGTTATTATTTTGGTTAATAAATGTCTTTGTGTTTTAGTAAAATTGTTTTTTTATGTACATACCTTTAAAAATTAAATAAATATTAATTTAATTCATGACAAATTATATTTTTAAAATTATTTTGCTGTTTAAAACAATGCAAAATATGAAATGTTTTATATTGTTGTAATCGCAAAAAAATGCTATTTTTTAAGTACTCAGATATAGGGTATCCTATTTAAAAATGCAAGTTTGGGTTTTATCTCAGAAACTAAAACATATATATTAATTTAAGTTACGCAACTGGATTTTACGTAAAAAGTTATAAAACTGCTGTATTTGAATTTTCCTTCTATCTCCATAAATGTCTGAGAAATAAGACGATAATAAAAATCGACTAATTTTGAGAAGCACCCTGTATCTTCTAAACCAATCAAGTTGGCGTGGATCTAATTGCGCCATAAACCTAACTAGAGCCAGGGAGATAAACTTTTAATAAGGAGCGCCTGGTTTCTTATATTTGTCCGAAAATATAGGTTATGTTTGTGACGTCACTTTTTTGCCATAATATTTTATTTATTCGACAAAATAAACCGATAGTTCCATAAAATAAAATAAAATCATTAAAAAAACACAAAAAATAGTAGCTTACCCTTAATAACCATTTAACCGTAAATTCCCTATAAAAAATATCCAAGGGTCAGTGACCCTTGTTCACAGGTTTAATTTTATCTGTAATTGCACTACTAATAACTACTTAATAACTATAGACAGTAAAAACTAAACCTATATAAAAGTCCAATGACTTAAAAGCAAAAAATAACACAAATCGCGAAAAAAGCTTAAAGTATACGATTGTAAACAAAGAATTAGGAAAACCATTACGTCACAAAATTTAGTGAACATGGGCTTAAATAAAATCGAGTGCTCCTTATTATAAAGTGTACCTTCTTGAGCTAGAGCCATTTATTTGGTTATAAGAATAAAATTCCAAGTCACATTTAGATCTCCCTCATATGCATACTAATTCCTGACATAATTTCTTCTCGACAAGGCATTATATTTTTAATTTGCATTTGTAATAAACTGCGAGAGTTGAGTTTTGCTGTGTAACATCCGCCTTTATGCTTTACAAATCAAACACCGCCTCGAGTCACGCAAACCTAGAGTATTTAGCTTTTTGCAAACCGTTTTTATTACCAGGCCTAATAGAGCTAGAATTTATGGTATTATACGAATTTCGTTTTAAAGGTCATGCCGATTTTCTGAACGTTTACTGGTTTTAACAAAACATCGTATTCAACCGGCTGGTAATAGCAAACAACGAATATAGTTGCGTAGAGTGGTTTACACAAGCACAAAAAAAACATAAGTAGGAAATCACATAAACTTACAATTAAAAAAGTTTTTATTGCCGACGCCAGTTCCGGATTAACCCTATAAGCAAATTAGGCAATTGCTTAGGGCATCACATTGTGGGGGCACCAAAGAGTAAAACAGAAAGCCAAACAATAGATACGAACTATATAATTTTAACATCCCGTAGTTCAAAAACTAAGACGTTTCGGACATATGTTTATAAGAACTTTCAAATCACCCCTTAAAGTTTGTTGGTTGAGTTACATCATACCCACGTTTTGCATAAATTGTAAAAACAAACAAAAATTTTATTAAAAATAATTATTTTTATTAAAGCAGTTTTTTGTTTTGTTTCGGGCATTTTTTGCAAACTTTTAACATATAAGTATGTAAATTCTAAGTAAAAAAATATTTTTCGTAAAAACTAAAGTACATATTAACCGTTAAAATCATAATTATAACCTAAAAGCTTATTGGGCTGTGACGCAACGGTGTGAAATAGTACCTATATTACTTAACAAGTAAGTAATATATTTCACACAAGTGGGAATGTTGTCGCACGAGGCGATAGCCGAGTTTGACAATACCAAGAGTATAAAACCCACTTTTGGCACGAGTCATGTACAATATTTTTCCTAAGACCAAAAAATATTTAGGTATTACCATAAATCGAAAGTTAGTTTTTTTATATCAATAATTTCAACACAGACAAGATAATCTGATAAAAGATTACACGTAAATTAATGTCAGTGCCATAAAAACCAAATAAAGAAATTTAATTGCATGTGAAAGCATGTATTTTAAAATTTTATTTTAGTTACTTTACAAAAGTGCATGCACTGTTATTTATTTACTAAAGTTTTTCAAATTGCGTAAAACCACCATTACTAAACAAAATACTAAATAAATATACATTTCTAAATAATAATAAGTAGAGCTTACAGTCTCAAATGGATTAAATTAAATTTTAACTCTGGTTTAAGGCAATTCCATTTTTATCTTGCAAGATTTTAGCCATTTTTTTAACAAGGTATGCAATGTTTAGGAAAAAACCGCCTGGCATTTTGTGGTTAGGTTGAAGTTTTAAAATTGGTATCCCTACTTGGCATTCGGAGCTTTAGACACGTCTACTGTTTAATGGGTTGCCTATTATTATTATAAGCATTTGCTACAAAATAATTTCTTTAAAAATGTAAATAGCTCAAGCTATATACTAATAAACCCTTAAACATAATATTGGAATAAATATAATCTGAAAAAAGATTATGTATGTTAGCACTGGTAAGTCAAAACCTTTAGTTTGTTAAAAATATAGAGTAAATATCTTTTTAACGAAATATTTGCATCCATCATATGTACTTTTTGACACTAGTGTTGAAAAGTACTTTTCCTACGACCAGAAATGAAAATGACATAAAACGCACTTCTTGATCCTTTAGAAAACGAATAATATCACACGCGTGTTGAAATCTACATTTCAACACTAGTATTGAAAAGTACATATGACAGCTGCTTAAATTCCGGTAAAAAGATATTTACTATATATTTTTAACAAACTGAAGGTTTTGATTTACCAGTGCTAACAAACATTATCAGTGTTTCAAATTATATTGATTTTAGTTTTATGTTTAAGGACTTATTAGATCATTTATAGAAATTATGTTTACCAAATGCTTTTAGTAATAATAGGCAACCCATTAAACTTAAATGGAAGTGCCTAAAGCTACGTATGCGCGAGCAAGTATGTATCATTTGTTAAACTCTAAACTAACCACAAAATGCAAAGCGGCGTAAAGCCGGCTGTCCATGAAAGCGGTTTTCTGCTCGCGGATAATATTTTAGCATTGTGATTGGTTAGTTCAAATTTAAAATGCTTTTCCCGTCAATCACAACGCTGAATTAACATCCGCGAGCAGAAAACCGCTTTCATGGACAGCCGGCTTAAAGCACACACCTGATTCTGCTAACGTTAGTTTTTTTAGCCGGATTTAGGTAAGCCATTCAACAAATGTTTGTGTACTTTGCTAAACTACATTTTGTTTGTTAAGAAGGAAGAAATAACAACCAAAAAAATTATTCATAAATTTATTTTTGTGTTCATGTCTGACCAAATTACTAAATTTTACTATATTATAATTTAACATACAAAATATAGTTTCTGTATTTCAGCCTGGAATTTACAACAGACTGATTTGCTTTGACCCTGTTAAAGTTGTAATGAAAATTAATGCAGATTGGATTACATTATTAATTTTACAGAAAGTATAAAGAGGGGTTCAATTTAAAATTGGGGTAATTTATTAATAAATTATTTGAGGGATCTTTTTCCGAATATCATTTTAAGGGTATTTAATTTTATTTTCCGTACTTAACAAGAATTCTGTGGAATATTTCGTGTTTCCAAATAATAAAAAACAGGACCAATGCTTATCCAAAAACACGCCAAAGCTTAGCATTTTATACAGGGTGTCCGAGAATATGTCGGCAATTTCTCAGATTCATAAAGAACACATAAAAATAATATGACAAGTTCCTATTTTTTTAAATCCTAAAGCCCCACTTCACAGAGATATGTGCCCTTTAAAGAAGCCGCTGAAAATTGGTATTTCTTCATAATCTTCGATAATTAAGCTAAACAATGCATAAAATAGAAGGGAGCGTATGTTGAACCGACAGACAAAATTATTAAATTAAACCCTATAACCAAAAAGTTGTTTTTATCGAAAACGTTTTTCTTATCCCTTTATCAAAGTACATTTTTTTAAACTAAAGCTTTGGGCTATTTACAAATGTCATTTTTATTCCTTTAGTTTACATGGTGTAAAAATAATTAATAGTACCTACAATTGTGTAGGGGTTAGTTTGTGGTAGGGGAGCCGAAGAGGGGATTTCTGCAGTTACTAGAGCGCGTCAGAAAATATACCGGAGGATACCTTATACCCGATTAAATACCTCCACCAAATATGAGCCCCGTATACAGGGGCGGTCGTAAAAACAAAAATATGTCCCACATAAATTGTCGTGCGCGTCAGATTAAGATAGGGTAAGTTAATTACATGCTAAAGAGTGCATATTCCACTAATCTGACAATTTGAGAGTGACGTAAAGAAACCGGAGGGCTACAAAGTTGAAAAAAAACGTCATTTTGACATGCTTGAGCGTGGTTATTTTCTTATTTATTTTGAAGAAAATAATTCAAGGATGACGAAAAATATATAATTCGATACGATTTGAACGATTTCCACAAGCCGAAATAATAAAAATATTTTTTTGACATACTTAAAAGTCTATAGCCGCTTCCCCACCGATGAAAATGTATACATTATATAACATTTTTTTCTTCTTATCACCTAAGCTTTGCAACCCAATAGGTCTTTATGACGCTCGAGTAACTGCAAATTTAGCATCTTGGGCTCCCTACTATTGCCCCTGGCGACGAATAAATTTTTTTTACAAGAACACCTTTTGAGGAAGTCCTAAATAGTATTTAATTATTATTTAAGAATTTTTTATTATACCAAGCACTAAAAAATTATTAAAGTAAAAACTATTTCCAGTGGCGACCTTTAAGGGCACATATCTCTGTAAAGGGGTGCTTCACGAAAAAATAAAAACTTGTCATATTATTGTTATGTGTCCTATATAAATCTGGAAAATGGTTCACATATTCTTGGACACCCTGTAAAAGCAACATACAAAAATGCATTTTTATTAAAAGTCCTGCTTGAATAGAAAGTATGATTTCCACAAAAATCACTGTATGTTGGATGTACAGGGTGGCTTAAAAAGACTTGTTTGCATTTGCAATTGATATACAGGCTATTTCCTAAGTCCGATACAAAACTTTAAAGAGTGATTTCTTACGTTATTTTATGCAAAAAAGTAACCTATAAACATGAGTAGGGAGTTGCTTCGTTTCTGAGAAATAGGGCTTTAAAGTTTTAAAAAAAATTGGTATTTTATTAATATCTTAAATACCCTTAAACCAAAATTTGGCACGTTTGTATGATGTAATAAAGCTCTTGAAAAGCTTTAACTAGATTGACTTTTTGGGTCCGGTGGTGTGTAAGTGAGAAGTAAGAGAAAAATATATGCCTTAATGTAGTTTTTATATTTTTTTACCATGCGGCAACAAAAATAAAACTTTTAAGTGTCAAACATTTATTTTCGTACCGACTTAAAAAAACGCCCAATATCTCAAAAACGAAGCAACTCATTTTTAGGCCACCTTATACATCCAATATATAAATAATTTTGTGGAAACGTATTTTCTCATTAAACTGAACTTTACACGAAGAGGCATTTTTTTCGTTAAGTTAATAATTAAAAAGTTTCCCATTGGGTAAAAACTTCTGAAAACACGTAATGTCTCAGATCAATACCAATTTAAATTAATTAGATTATGATGTGTTAGTTTTAATCTCGCATTTTTTAAGAGTACTGTACAAAATAAAAAAGTTGTGCAGTTTTTAGGTTCCTAAATAATTAACTTTCCAAAAGTTGAAAGGTGACATTTGGTACATCCATCTTGTTAGTAATATGGAAATGTTTCTATGTTTTAATATAACTTTATTTTTAAATCTACCCTACTAAAAGAAATTCGTTTAAAATATACAAAGTTTATCACTTTTTTACTTTACATGTTTTAATGTTGATAACGATCAGCCCTAAAACAAATCTCATTCTAATCAATAAAAATGTAGGACATGACAAGCTTTTAAGGGTTTACTTATTATTCCTATTATACAAGGAAAAGTTCTTTTAAAAATGCAATGTTACTATTAAAATACACAACATAATATGTTGTTTTTTTTATGATTAGAACTACATAAATTTTAAATTTGGTTTTGAATTTTGCATTAGAAAAAAAGTTAAAAACAATTTATTAAAATATTACAGTAATTACATCAAACTTTGATTTATTGTTACATTTAACTACAGAATGTTTTTTTATAATAGTATAAATTTCTTGTTTTATTACTTATCTATACAATGATAAGGCAAGTGTTAAAAGCTAAATATCCAGCATAAGTTTTTTTACACCCTGTAAAAATATTAGGTTTTTAATATAGGAGATATTGTTTAATAGAACATTGTTTAAGTTAATTTCAATATTGAGTATTAACTTACACATAAGGAAAGACAATCGTTATAAATATAATATTAGTTTCAATGCTTTTATGTCACCTTGTGTAAAAAATTGATTTATTTATTAAACTAAATTTAATTGTAAGAAAGAAATTTATTTAAAACAAAGCGTACTTTTAGCCAACAAAAGTGCATTCCATTTAAAATGTGCCACCCCGTATTATTTAGGTTTTTTTAATTCAGGCTTTCCCATAATAGGCTACCCATTTTAATATTTGAATTATTTTTTTTTTAATTACTAAACAAATTTTTTATTATAATAAATTACAACTAGCTCTTTGGGATTAATGATATCGTATTAATATTTGGCTAATTCAATTCTAACTTTTAAAAATCACGTCTTCTAATGACTTTCAACAACACACATTTTTCAATATAAGATAAAAAGTGGTTCATTACACGCCGTAGCAAACCTTCTTTATTTTTTCAACTTCTTCACGAATTTTAACTTTGAGTTCGTCGATTGTTCCTGATGGATGACTCGCAAACACTTTGACATTTAAATATCCCCACAGGAAAAAATCGGGTACCGTTAATAAACCACTTTTTATCTTATATATAAACATGTGTTAGTTGATGAAGGTCATTTAGAAGAGGTGATTTTTAAAGTTAGAATTAAATTAGCCAAATATTTACAAGTTATCATAAATCTCAAAGAGTATAATAAAAAGTCTGTTTGATAAAGTAAAAAATATATATTTTTAATGAGAAACATTATTACTTGTTCTATGGTTATACCCTCCCGTAAACCGTAAGTAATAAAAAATAACTAAATACGTAAAACAATGCATATGGAACATACGTATCAAATTTAATTTTGCTACTTAAAACAACAAAAAGTTATAGGGGTTAGCCAGCGAATAGGAACACCGATATATAGAAAAAAATTAAGAACCATTAAAACGATTTGAAAAAACTAAAAACAACCATAAAGAGACTATTACTCAAGAACAATGTGTCTCCCTAAAAATAAAGATTGACGAGTTTCAGGATTTTTATAAGTGTACAGATAAGGATGTGTAATGTGTTTCGTTTTAATTAAAATGCATAGTATATTGAGAATATTAAAAAATGCCGAAATAGTTTTTTAAACAACAAACCTTTGCTTATTATTATGTCTTTAATAATTTATATTACCTTCGTCATGATTGCTCCCCAAAAGAATCTCCATATCCTCATAGTCGCCTTCAGCGAGCATATCCATGGGATGCTTCGGAAGAAACACCCCTTCGATCGTCGGTGTAGAAGGGAATCCTAAAATTCCAGAATAGGAATTCCACTGCTGCAGCGAGATTGTTTTTGCATCGACAGCTCTCATACAGTCCAAAACCTCAAACGGATCCGTTTCTAACAACGAAACGTTACAGTTACAGTCCTGAACTAAAATTTTACCGATCTGTTCCGCGCGTTCCCCGGACATATAGCTCCATGGGGTATTCATGGTGCCCGATTGTAAAATTCCCCTTTGGCTAACCCCTTGGTTACTGGACTTAAAAGATGAATGCTGACTGATCCACCACCAGCGGATTCCCCAAAGAGCGTAATAAGTTCTGGATCACCACCAAAAGCAGCCGCGTTCTCCTTGATCCACCGAATCGCCAAAGCTTGGTCCCATAGACCCATATTACCTGGAGCTTCTTCGCTACCTCTAGGAAAATACTTGTTGAGATAAAGAAAACCAAAAGATCCTACGCGATACTGCATAGAAGCAACTATAACGTCACTTGTGGCAGCAATAATGTCAGCATCATAAATATCCAAAGTAGCTGTTCCACTCATATATCCACCTCCATATATCCAGATGAGAACGGGGACTTTCGGTCTTTCCATTGGAGGTTTGTCACCGTGGTGGCGTATGCGCAGGCGCTGCGGGACCCAGATATTAAGATACAGGCAATCTTCGGAGATGTTCGTATTCGGATTCCACATTTCTTCCCCTCGAAACCCGGGAAGTATTCGTAGCGCTCTTGAAAACAAGAGTTTGGCAGTTTTGTAGCATCCAAGACTCCATGCCAGGGATCTATAGGGACCGGTCTACGAAACCTCAATTGCTCTATAGGAGGCTTAGCAAAAGGTATACCTGTGAAGACATGAACTTCCCGTCCTAACACTGTCTTAGCAAAACCTCTCACCATTCCGCTAGTTGTGTCCACCACCAAAGGGTCACTATGGATATCTTTATTAGATCTAGTGGTGGTCTCCTCACTTGGCCACGAGTACCCGCGTACGACCGATCCGGCACTCACTAGCAAAAACGCGAAAAAAGTTCCATTTTTACGGCGATTTTTCGATATTTTTCTTAATATAGCATACCGAGCGAACACGTGGATAAACAATATCTGTTGCTCTTTAGGTCTAGGTGGAAACGGAAAAGAAAAACTCGCGTCGGCGTCGAATGAACCGGCGTCGTCCGTCCGTACGAAGACGCTGTGTTGATGACAGGCTGGTTTTGACTGAGCGCCGCGATCCTCAGGCAGCACACAAAGCTTGCGCGTCCAGAACCCAGTCGGTTTATATTATTTACTATCATCATATAAATGCGCGTATTATTTAAAACTTTCCTTTTCAAATGGAGGAATTGAGCCGGGATTCATTTTGAGAGGTGTTGTACAGCATGTCTCATACAGAGAAAGTCTAAAAAAATATAACTTATACTTATTTATTAAAAAACAAATATTTTTAATTTAAACTATGTTGGTGTCCGAAAAATACGAAACACAATTTTTGATACTTACTGTTATTAACAAAAACATTACCCTGAATATCACTAAGCTTTAATTAGTTTTTTTTAATCGTTTGTCCAGTTTTAATTTTTTACATAATTGTTTAGTTTTTAAGCACAAAAACCACAATTACTAGTGGACACAATATTAAAATGCGATTATTTATTATTTTAGTTTTGGTTAGTAAAATATTTACTATATTATATTATACTATTATATTTAGTTTTAACAAACCAAATTTAAATATAGTGTAAAGTAAATACTCAACTCTTATGAAATAGAAAAAAACTATATACAGTACGTCCATAAGGTTTTGCACAAATGGGATTAAAATTGTGGTGATTATTTTTGGCAAAAATAGGCAAAAATATATTTTAAGCGTAGGTTATGTCGTTTTACATTTTTTTGACACTTATGCTAACTATTCAGGGTGTCCCGAAAAAGCATTACTATAACTTAGGTCTTTTAAAAGGGCACCTGAAATATTATTGCCTTTTTGGTTTTTGTACAAAATTCTTGGAGTGTTTTCTAAATATTAGTACATTTTTGTGATAAAGTAAGAGCCCGTGGGCGGCAGACCTTCATTTTGTAAGTGTGAAAGTTTGTCAGTGTATGCATGCTCCCAACATACATATGTGGAAGCAATGGTAGGGTATACAGTTTACCTCATAGTGGCTTTGGCAGGTACTAGGTACCAAAGGTTAATACATTGAAACATATCTTTCGTCATTTTGTAAAAGCTAAATTTTATATATGTTACTTGGGTGCCTATTAGAATAGGTATTTACGTAACAAGTGCATAAAGTGATACTTTTTTTACGAATGGAAAGTTTGACAACACGAGCGGTTAGGCGAGTGCGGTAATCCTATGCATATGTTACATACTATATTTTTTCCACGACCGTATAAAAATTTCCCAAAATACCATTTTATACATGTTTTATATATCTAAACTTATTAATTTTAATTTTTGCCGCACAGCCATTATATTGCAACAAAAAACATAGCCTCCTTATTTTTGGAAGAAAATTATCCCCTTCATAACTATGCAATAATTGTATGAACTTACTAGAAATAATACTAAAACAGTATAAATTCCATTTCAATTAGTCATCTAAACTCATTATTACCATCAATTTACAATAATTTTCAATTAAATTTATTTGCAAACTGTCAAATTTTAAAACTAGTGACACATGAACTAAAAGAAATAATGACGTAATCAAAGGTAACTTGACCGTTTGGTTCAGTTGATATTGCGTTTATTGTTACATTGCATAAATTGATATTTAAGTCTATTGTAGTAGGCATTAAAACAAAACACTAATTCAAAGTATGAAAAAAACTTCAAAGTGTTAAAAAAGTAACTTTTTAACACTTTCTATAGTGTACTAAAATGGAGTACTTTACCTTCATGTTAAAAATTTAAAAAAGCTTTTTTTAACGGTCGTGAAAAAATATTTTCCCAGCCCAGCCGGCAGACAGTCCGATGAATTAAAATACTTCTGTTTTTTAACCATATATAACAAAAAGTCTTGTACAAGGATTTTAGAGTTTTTAAATGGGCATGTTTTAAAAATATTTTGATGTATACTGAGTGTTCCAAAAACACATTAAAAGAAACTTACCTCACAGCAATATCTTTTGGGACACTCAGTATACGTCAAAATTTATTTAGTACATGCCTTTTGTGGCAAATTTTTAACATTTAGCTGGACATTATGAAAAATAACAATGTTTTTTTAATTCTTTGGCCTTAGCATTATTTTATAGTGCATTCAACCACTGATTTAAATTTGCCATTTTTTTGGTGATAACAAAAAGGCATACATTTTTTGCGGACTTCAAAGTAAGTATACATAGGAATGTCTTAAATCTTGTATTTTTAGTGTTAAAATACGTGTGTAAAAGGTTAGTTTTACTGAAGTGCTAAATTAAATATTAAAGTTATTTATAATGGAAAGAATACCTGCAGGTATGTGCTAAATATTTCTAGTACTTGTTTTTTTGTTGTTTATTCCAGGCCTGTTTTACAATTAAATATAGTAGTAGTAAAATACATTTAAATTTTATTCACACTATTTTATTTTCAAAGAAAGACATTTTGAGTCCCGCCAGATCCCGCGTAATTTTTTACATAACAATATTAAATATACATTTCTACACTCGAATATATAAAAAAAATTTGCCCCAATCTGCCCCTTACCGTTTTATGATTTTTTTAGTTCCTTGTGCTATACCTCAAAGAAGTCTTTTTGAAGTATGGGTAGACGAGCCGAATAAAGACACAAAAATGGGAGGATGTTTACTTATATTCTGAATTACTTTGGCCTGAAGAATATAAATGAACAGATTGAAGGGGTGATAATGACTAAAATAGTCAGGCTTGCGAGTAAATTTTCCACTAAATGGTCCGACTGCAATAGAATGAGGGATAGATTGCTAGCCAAAAATAGTGATTGGCTGAATAGCTGCATACTATTACCTGAGCTAGAGCCATATATACAGGGTGTTCAAAATCCACCTTCAACATCTGGTGGTCCAAGAAGATCAAAAAAAAAAAAATTGAAGAACTTAGTGAAAAGAGCAAACGACGAAAGGTACAACCATTATTACAAAGTACTTCAACCGATGAATTAGTCTATGCTTCACAAAAAGTTTGTATGACGCTGGAAAACGTAATGCTGCCGCACTGTTAAAAGAGGTTGTATCCGCTTCATCCGATCAGAGTCAGACTCTAAAGCTTAAAAAGGCTATTCAAGAAACGCGAGCTTCAATTGAAAAAGTATCTAAAGAAGAAGCTTTAGCTACGTACTTGGATGGCAAAATGACTAAGAGGTCTTATATGGCTATACAGCAGAGACTTAAAAGTAAAGGATGCAAAGTTTTACCTTCCTATCCTTTTATAACTCAAGCAAAAAATATTGTTATCCAGAAGACATTATTATAACAGAAGTATCCGCAGAAGTAAGTTTGCAGTCTTTGGTGGATCATACAACAAAGCGGCTTTTTGATGTGCAGTGGAAGTTATTTAAACAGTTTAAAGACCAAGTAAATAGAGAGGAATTTCTTTTTAAGTGGGGTTGCGATGGCACATCTGGCTTTAGCCAGTTTAAGCAAAAATTTAGCGAAGAAAATGTACAGAACAATGCAATGTTTGTCTTATCATTAGTGCCACTACAACTGTGTCATCTCAAAGAGGATTCTAGAATGATGCTTGTGGCCAAACCCTATACCATCAAGTACAACGTATTGTCGGTCATTAAAACGTTTATTAAAGTCTGAATCATCGCAACTAATAAAGGATGAAGTGGCACTGGTGGAACAACAAATTAATAATTTAAAACCGGTAAAGATTCACATAGAAGAAAAAGAAATATTAGTTTACCCTAAATTATTATTTACAATGGTTGATGGTAAAATTTGTAGTTCCATTTTAGAAGTTTCGTCCCAAAGATGTTATGTATGCAATTGTTTTCCAAAAGAGATGAATAACCCTGAAAAACTTAAAGAAAAAATTGATAATCCCGAAAACTATCGTTTTGGTTTGTCAGTGTTACATCTAAGGATTCGTACTTTTAAATGTTTGCGTAAAAATTTAAAAAAATATTACGATTTTCAACTTTTGTAACATTCTTACTATTAACTTTAAAACTAAAAAAACGTTTTCTTATTGTCCGCCAACTTTTGGGTTACCCTGTATAAACCAAAATATTTAAAGCCGCTTTTAATTACATTTTACCAAAAAATATACTTTACAAAATAGTACCGTTTTCTACTTTGCTTTATTTAATATACAATTATTATCAAGATTTAAACAGTAAGATTAACTTTTATGTTATTTTCCTTAGGAAAAACTGAAAATTACAGTTTTTTTATAAGTATTTGGTCAAAGAAAAGTTTTTATTTATATTATTTAAGATATGTTTAAATAAAAAAATAATATTTTTAAATAAATGTTCTGATTTCTTTAATAAAATAATAAAGATTTTTTTACTGGGCAACACTTAATTTAACATGTAAAAAGGGTAATTTAGTCTAATTAATATATGTATAATGTTTACAACCGAATGTATTTGCTTAATATTTTGATTATCAAACAGATTTGTTTGGAAATAAACTTTATATTTTCTTCAAACGGCGGCCAGAGAAGATTTTTAAAGAAAATCAAGTGCCGCCATTATTTCTTTTTAAATATGTTTTTCTGCTAAGTAGGCTTTAAAAACAAAAGAATGGCCTATTTTACTTTCACAGGTAGTAAAATGTTCATTTTCTTTAATAAATTACTTAGATTTTGAAATTTCAGTTTTTATGTAATTAATGAGAAAAACTTTATAATTTTACAAACATTTTAAATAGAAACACCCCTATTTTATTTTATTTTTTTAATTCTACACTAAAATATCTTTGTAATAACGTATCACAGCATATTGTTTATTTTCAAGATGGCGGCCATAGATCATAAATTGACGACATCCGAATAACGAACTTCTTTAATTAATGATCTATGCCGCCTTCTGGAAAATAAACAATATGTTGTGATACATCATTGAAAAGAAATTTTAGTGTGAAATTTGAAAATGAAGTAAAATAGAGGTGTTTCCATTTAAAATGTTTATCAAATTTTGAATTTTCTCCATTAATTACATAAAAACTAAAATATCGAAAGAAAATGCACATATACTATTTTACAGCACTACCTGTGAAAGTAAAATAGGTTATTCTTTTATTTTTGCGGCCTACTTAGCAAAAAATGTATTCAAAACAGAAATAATGGCGGCATTTGATTTTCTTTAAAAATAATTTTAAAAAGAAACACCCTGTATGATATATCAATTAAAAGGAAATTTTATACAGAATACAAATATAGAATAAAAAAGTAGGTACTTGTATTTAAAATAAGAGAGTTAATGGTACTTCCGGGTAAACCGGAAGTGATTTTGAGGTTGTGATAATGTCAAAAAATGTAAATTTTGTGATAATAATACTGTACAATTTTTATAGGTCTCTCTTAAAAACTACAAAAAATTTGGCGGGTAACAACATCCTGTGTCACCTGGTATAAATACTTATTAAAAAATGTATTCCCAAGTTAATGCCTATGTAAGCAAGTATTATTTACTTTACCTATATTTCTTGTACTTTTGCTAAAAATACGCAACCAACAAATTAAAAAATAGATTAAATTTACCATTGGTTTACATCAACCAAAATTACATTAAGATGGAAAATATCAATGTATTATTGGCCTATTTAATTTTTGCGATTTACCCAACTTTTTCTTTAATTTCTTTTTTCTTAAGTAAAAACTAAGTCTGATAAACGTTATTATATTAATTAAAATATAAAAATATCCTAATTTTGTTAAATTTTGCCTTACAAAAGTATTTATGATGCCATAATATTATGTAGTATTAAGTATACTCGTTCAAATAGGAGATATTTTTTACCTGTTTTTATCAAGAGACTTACAAGCTGGTATTATTTTTTTGTTCCAACACAAAATGTTGCTTTTATTAATTTAAATACCGAAAAATGTTATTGATATTAGTTGCTAATTTGCAATTCCGGCACAATAAGCCGAAATTAGATTAAGTTAAAAAATATTACCGACAAATTTTATTTTTGCAATTTAATTAATTTTTTTATTTATAAATAATGCTAAAATATATTACTTTAACCTATGTAAAACAGTTAAAGTAAAAAGTAAGTAAGTTAGTAAATTAAAATAATCCTTATTTCTACTAAATATCGGTCATATATTCTTAATAGATAGAGTTACGTTACTTACCAAAACAAGAACAAATTGCAAAAGAACTTTACCTGTTTAAACACTGGATTCTTTAAAAATGGTTCTTGCTTTGGTGGGTGCCAGCATCTTTTTTATGCACATTCTAATTGGATAAAATATGGTTCTATAATAAACTTGTATCCGTTTTTTGCGAAAAATGTAAGTAAATATTGCCTAAATTTATTTTATCTATTTAGGTCGGAATTACCTAACGATTATGTTTAAGCCGGTAATCACCCATTTTACCTTCTTCCGTACCATACTTTAAAACCTATTCTTTATTGCTTTCTTTACTTTTACTTGCGAATTTTTCTAAAAACGAAAAATAGCATAAAATTTAATGAGAAGATGCAAACTAGAGCGGCTACACCAAACAAATTTTAGAACAACCTGTATACTTAAAATATCAATAACCAAATTGAAATTCATCTTGATATTGATAAATTACAAATTTCAAAATTACATGTAAAATACATTTATATTAGAAAACTGTATATACAAAAGCATTTACTGAACATTACAAACCATTGATGGAAAATACTTTTCTATCTCTGACAACCACCTAATTTAAAATATTCCTTTGTACTTTGAAGCAATAACATCTCTCTATTTCAGGTAATGAATTTTCAATTACTACGTTGTAAATAGAAAGAAAAAAAACTAATATTGCCTTTTCTAAAGTATATTTTTAATTGAAAAATAAAATTTAACTTTTGTTTAAGAACAACAAAAAAACTGCATGAAAATTTCTTTCCTTTGAGTACGGCCCGGTAGTAACTGATTCTTACAAGTTTTTTAAATATCAGCTTATAAATATCAATTATGTTATGTAATGCATACTACTTTTTATTTTAAGACATTTTTTTCGAAAACAGTTTGTTGTATCCCAAAGTGAAAGAGATTGCGACCGCAAGCAAAAGAAAGCCCCATTTTTATGAACCCCCTACAAATTATCTGTACTGTCTTTAATCTTTCCAATTGGTTTATTTTTTATATTTCTTATCATATACAGACAAAAAAAACATTATTCCAGAAAAAGTTATTCTTCATACAAATTTTTGCTTGTAAAAGAATTATGACTCACAAAGAGAAAATATTGATTTTGTGTACATGGTACGCGAAAACCTAAAAAAACGTGAATTTTCTCTAAAAGTAAACTTTTTTAGGACAATATTATTTAGAAAATTTATTTAGAACAGCATTTTTCAGTGACTTTATTAATGTTACTGGGGTATTAAATATTTTTATAAAACTGATTTGGGAGTTATAAAAAATAAATAAAAATAAATTAAAATTAATTATTTTAAATTTTTATAATAAAATGACCTAAAAACTCTTTTAATTTGCTTTTTAAACACCTGCTTCCTCCATGTTCCTATACAACTCAATTTTTCAGCTGTAAGCGAATGCGAAAGCGTTTTTGCCAAACTATGAAGTTTAATAAAATTTGGTATTATTATTTTTATTCATTATAAACATTATTTCAATTAAATTTTCCGAAGGACATTTTCTTTAAAAATAAAAAATAAATTTAGTTTACTACTACAAAAATCATGTTTTTTAAGTTTTGGCAAACCCTGTATACCAAATCAACATTTTCTTTTCGTCAATAATATTTTTTTACAAGCAAAAATTTTTTATAAAGAATTACTTTTTTCGGAAAATCAAATTTTGGTCCATTGTAATACGTAGATATTTTTCTGTTTAATTTTCCATTAAATTTAATGCTATCTCCGATTACAAAGTTTAAAAACACAAAATTACTTTAGCTATTTAGCTTTTCTAGTTTCAAGTATTTAATGCAATACCTCTGAGGTGACCTCTTAATAGTACAGGCATATTGGATGTTAAGGTAGAATAAATTAGAGACTAGCTATTCTTTTTTTTATGTGTAGAAAAAAGTCTCCAGAGTAAGATTAGATTAGAATAGATTAGAATAGGGCTGGGATAACCCATGCACTGAAGCCGCTCGGCTTATTATGCGCCCTGCCTGTTTACGTCTAGGTGATGTCAGCCAGACGGGACCTACAGCTTAACGTGGATTCCGAACCACGGTCCTATGAGCGACAACTTAAGACCTCGTCCCCACCCAGGGGCACTACTGAACCTACCAACTGAGTGGGGTCCGCATGTCCACGGTTGCGCAGGACACAGCAAAGTGTGTTTTGGCGCCCTGGTCCTTTGTGGCCTTCAGGCGATACATTTTGCACTTTGTCCGTCTGGTGTTGAGCTAACCACTAAATTTCCGACCAACTTATAAATCAGGTATTTGGCCTCAGCAGGCTTTCAACCCACTTCACGTCCGTTGTGCCCTCAACGACTTAACGCCATAGACGCTAAGCCCTCACCGGACCCAGAGTAACATATTGCAGGTCTACATTGATCGCACAATTCCAAATATAATAAAAATCCACCATCTTTTTTCTTAATGTTATGAAAAAACTTCTTTATTTAGGCATTTAAAAAAAATACAAAAATACTTTATTTTTAGAGCTTAATAAGATGCATATTTTGGTGTAAAAAATTATTTAAAGCCCTTAAATTAAAAAAAAGTTACGATTTTTTAAAAGGTTAATGCTATGTTTACTGCACTAAAATACGAAACCGTGGCCCAACAAAAAAATTGACCAATGTTGTGGTATTTCCTTACTAATGCCATTTTTAAAAAGGTAACTAAAAAGATATCATTTATTAATTATTATGAATAATTTAGAAGGTTTATGTTTTTTTATATTTTGTAAAACTAAAATAACTTACTTAAGGGGGCGTAAGAATAATTCGTGATCAAAAAGGTACATTTTTTAATTTTATTTTTTGAGGACACAGTAAATATTTATTGATTAAACTCAATGGCACATTGAAACCTAATATAAGAAGAATTTTGTGTAAATGTATGTACTTGGCAATAATGGCAATTATTCGGAAGCGTTTCGAAAAAAGGTGAATTGCGGTGACCATCATACCTCGGTGCTGGATCATGTAAAATCAAAAAATTAACTTTGTTTGTTAAATAATCGTTTTCTCCAGATAACGTTGAAAGGGTTTTTTAAAATTTTAATTTTTCACTTTTTAAAGCACTTTAAAATTTAAGACGCAATTTTTAAGAATCATATTAGCTCATTTGTTTTTATTAAAATTAGAATAAATAAAAAAACTTTAAAAACCTTCCAGCGTTACCTCAAAAATTATTTAAAAAAATTCAAAGAGGTCGATGCAGTAGTTTTAAAGTTATGATGGTCACCGACTTTAAAAACGTGAGTTGTAGGAAAAGCGCTTAAAAGTTAGCTTCGTACATAAGAGACATGGATAATGTGGTTACTTAAACCTCCGTATTTTCGTTAATTTTGCTTCGATTTATCTGAAATTTTTACAGTATTCTTAAAATGTTTTTTATTTAGAAAATGTATTTAAAAAAAATAAAAATAGTTTGAATACCTCACTTCCCTTTAAGTTACGCTTTAAAATAAAGTCGATTTCTTTTTTTTTTTCTTGTAAATACATAAAAAATGTATATATATTTTATAAACTTAAAAAAAAACAAGTTGATGGCCATTTTTCATATTTAGAATTGTGCAATCGTGGTAGATTTCTAGTATGTTAATCTAAAGACTATTTTCACACATTAAAAAAAAGAATAGCTTGTTTCTAATTTGTGTAACCTCACCCTATTGTAAGCTGTTATGTTTACTGTACTATAAAGTTTGACCAAAATAGACACGAAAGTGACTCGAGTGAGGCATTCTGTAGCAACGAAAGCCCTTTGTTTAGAGATGGCAGTACGGAAAATCATTTAAAATAATACATGTCGATAACCCATACATTTTTGCCTAATTTAATCTAATTTGTTAGTGTACATGGGTCCATTAACTTTATTTGTCCAAGGACCAAATTACTCTGTTCCTGGTAAAAAACAGAAAATGTGTATAAATTCAAGTGTTTTCTTTGTCAATATTTTATTAATGTTAATTAAAAGTAAACCTTAACTAATAATTAATGTTATTATTTTTAAAAGTTATTTTTTTAAATAGTTTCTTAAGTAATTGAAAATCATGTGTTTTAAAAAGTTACTCTTGGTCCCCGTGTAACAATAACATAAATAACTTTATATTACTAAAGAACTCTTTTATTAAAATAACAATTTTAAAAATTAATACACAGTGCTTATCTTAAGTCAGGACCCTCTTCTTACTTTTGAACTGTTTAGTATTTTTTCATGAAAATTGGAAGACTTGAGTAAGACAACATAAACCAAATTTTAGGCAAAAATTACAGATAAATGTTAAACTGCGAGTTTGGCGCTATTTTGAAATAAAAATTAAATGGAAAAGGGAATACCTGGGCACATCATTTCAAAGTTCCTGACCAGTTCTTTATTACCCCAGAATATAAAGTAAATGCCTTTATCTACTACAAAATGACGGTACTTCGAAAATTACTAAAGTACCTCATTTGGATGGCCATATTTCCAAAACGAATAAAGTTAGATATACTTAATGTGATATTTTTTTAAAGTCCTTTACATATCTTTTAAATGGTAATACACAACAATTACTTTAAAAATGTTTTTCAAGAAAATTCCACATTACGTATATCTAACTTTATTAGTTCTGGAAATATGGCCATCTACATCGGGCATTCAAGTAATTTTCAAAGTACCGCCATTTGTAGTAGGTAAAGGTATGGACTTTATATTTTAGGGTTATAAATTACTCGTCAGGAGCTTTAAAATAATGCCCCCTTTTTATATACTTTTTTTCAAAATGGCACCCAACACTAATGCCCAGTTTTACAATATATGGTTACCATCATTTTTGGGTTAGCTATTTTGGCAACACCAATCACATTTCAGTATTTTGTTGTTTCTATGGTAACAAACCTATTGTTTATGGTAACCAAATATTGTGAAACTGATCGTTAGTTTGACATTTATATCTGTCATTTATTGCCTAAAATTTGGTTTATGTTGTCTTACTATAGTTCTCAAATTTTCATTGAAAAATACTAAGCATTTCAAAAGTTAGCAGGGGCGTCCTGACATTAGACAAGCACTGTATCGGTATACCTCCTATCACAAAAATATACGCTATGTTTTTTTTTTTTAATTTTCAAGTTTGGCATTTTTTTAATGTACAGGGTGTTGGTTAACTTTAGTTCCAAATTGCTAAGGTTTACAATTATCTCATTAGAATACAAAAAAATGTATATATTAACAATAAACATGGGTCAGAACTTTTTCATTCTCAGAATACAAGGTCAGAAAATGCAAACTGAACGTCTGTCTAAATGTGGTAGATAATAATTTAGTAGTGATACTAAAATAATCCATTTCCTTATCAAATACAGTAAATAATCTGTTAAAAATAAATGTCCTTTGTTTTATTTAAATGCTTACATAAATGCTTAATACTTTAACCTATAAATATTTGCCAACAGCTAAAGGCTATCGTTGGCAAAAATACTATTAGTCTCTGATACTTGTGCTTTTATGGAAAATCGCTCTTGACATACGTAGTCCCAGGATAGGTGTTACAAGAAGACAAATGGAATTTTGAAACGTCCTTTTGAAAAAACGGGTCACATGGTTTAAAAATAATAAATAAAAACTTTAACTTCGATTGGTAATAAACAGGGAAAGTTATAACTAAAAATATGAAAAATGACCAAGCGTAAAGTACCATTATTTTTAAAATTAGGACAAAATTTTATAAGTAAATGTTGTGGAGAAATAAATTTTATGTAAAAATTTAAAGTTTAAAAATAAATGTAAAAGAAATATATATTTTTGTCAACTTTTTACATTACCTATGCATAACAGTTTTTAAAATACTTGTCTTAAGGCATCGAATTTTTTAAAAATATTTAAACTTATCTAATTGTCTTTTAAATTTTGCTCCTATTATCTAAGTTGTAATGCGTAATGTAAAAAATGACAATTACATTTTTGTTACCATTATGTTTAATGTTGCCATCCGTCCCGATATACCGGGATGTCATCTTTATTAGGCCTTATGCCCCGACGTCCTGATTGCTTTGCAAATAGTCCCGATATACGATATAAAACAAAATATTTAATTTTGTGTGAACCCCTTAATGAAAAATTATCAAAATATGTAAATTCCTATTTTCAATTCAAATTTTTTATTAAGTCAGCAGATCAACGAAAGGAATCAACTATGGGAAGAATCTGTCAAAGCAATTTAGCAATATAAGTATGACATAGAATGCTGCTAAACTGTTTAAAATACATTAAAACACAATATCCCCTCCCCTCCCCCGCTAATTTACCAGAAAATCAAGGTATCCCGATATGGTATATTTAATTTATGGTAATCCTACTTATGCTTTAACTTTAAATTTTGATATAAAATTCAATTCTTCCACATTTGCTTTTTAAAATTGTTTTCTATTTTTAAAAATAAAAGTAGTTAGTTCTTGGGCATTTTTCATAATTTTAGTTACACCTTGCCCTGTATAATACCATTTTAAGTAAAATTTAGTATTTTTAGTTTTGGACTATGTGACCAGTTTTCCCAAAATTTTGTTTTAAAATTTATTAAATGTTGGTCCATTTGTCCTTTTGTAACACCTATCCTGGGACACACTATATAAGGTTTATACAAAATCGCCTATATATTTCACCACTGTTGCTTAAATAAAAAAAATATCCAAGGAACGTAAATAATTAGTCCGTCGACCCACAGCATGTGACTCTTTTCAAAAAGAAAACTGACATATGGGATTTTTGCAAAGAACTTCTTAATTTAAGTATTTTCATTTGTTTTGGTTGTAATTATGGCAAATTTGGAGTTTCCAAATTAGTTAAATTGCAAACTAATTTAATTTACTTTGTAGGCCAGAAGTGTATTCTCTAGATTCATAGAAAAGAACTAACCGTCCAGAGTGTGCCTTAAACTTATTGTTCTAACAGCTTAGTTATATTCCTTGTTGTATTTGATAATTTGGTACACGTGTAGACTTACGTCAACTAATTTGAATTAGATGATTAAAAGCTACGTATGTATGTAAAGGCTATTATAAAATTTATAGAGTGCATTTCTTTAATGCCTCCCTCCCTTTTTATTTTTTGAACGGACAAGTGTTAAAAAAATTAACTTTAAGATATAAAATTAATGCACTTATACTATATTTTGAAGTTAAATTAACAGATTTATTAAAAAGTGGGGTCTTGTGATACATTATTTAAAAAGTTCCTGACGAGTACTTTATTATTATAATATATAAAGTCAGTTCCCTTACCTACTACAAAATGGCGGTACTTTAAAATTACCTTTTTGATGACCATATTTTCGAAATATTAGAGTTAGATGTTTTTAATGTGATATTTTTTAAAGCTCTTTTAAATGCTTTGTAAATATTTATTTAAAGTTTATTATTTGTTTAATTAATATTTTGACGAGAAAATTGCACTTTTTAATAATGTGAACTTAAAAACAATCTAATTAATAATAAAGATAAATAATTAAATTAATAACTTTTGAAAAATTTTTATACAACTCATATTCATTGAAAAGTCTAGCCTATGCTTACTATACTGGCAGATCCCGCATGCTGAAACTGCCGCGCGAAAGCCGATTTTTAATAATAAACCGTGTCCAGACCACTGATCTCGATGGATTGCCAATGTTATTACCTACGTGAAACAAAAGTTACTTTTCATGGGCGAAAAAAGGTGTTTGAGCTCTTGAATACCACTTATTCCCGAGGTTTGCCGCGCAGGGGCCAAACAGACTATCCGCATTATCGAACAGAATTTACGACGCCTTGTCTGGGTTTCCCGTTTGGAGTTTGGTAGCTAATGACCGTCACGGTTAGACCGTGGACGGGGGCACGGTGTGCCGTTGTTTGTATTCTGCCATGGCTTTTAAGTGCGAATCTTTGTCCACCCAGGATTTGTTCACTAAGCGTGGTTAAAATCCGAAAAATGCTTCTTGCAACTGCGGATATAAAAGTGGGTTATCTATGGTCCAGACTGGCAACAATTCGCCGTAGTGCTCCACGCCACATACCCCGCCAGATAAGTAGCACGGACGTTACGTGGACGTGGACGTGGTCGGAATCTACGTTGTTTCAAGGGCTTGACGAATAACTCGCCGGTAATTCAGAGCTTATCGGTTTTTGGCGTCAAAGGAGCGCGCAAATAGGTTGGTTTAGTTTTAACGGATGTTTGGCCAATTGTTGCAAATCTGGATGCGGCTTTAAATAAAAAATCTAAATATTGGAGCAACCATTTCGGGAATCAAAAACTTTTTACTAAAACTTTCTGCTCTTTCAGAAACTTTTATAATATTTAAGCTAGCACTTATACTTTTAAGATTTTGGCGAAAAGCTGGACGGCTATTTTTTCTCAGTTTACCGTTAAAACTATTGTATTTTTTTAGTAATACCACACACGTATTTTTCTAGATGCCATTTCGGATCGTTTAAGCCATCAACCATATTTTTAGGAAACTTGTAACTAGTTTTCTCAGAATCTTGACTTTTCGATTAGGCTAAAACATGAAATAAATTTGGTGTGGATCCCATATTTTACTTTTAGATGAAAAGAAAATAAATAAATAAATGTAAAAACTACTCTTTTTGTATAATATTTTGTGAACAAATAACCTAAATTTAAATAAGAATGACACTGCTTTATTTATTAACAATGAACATGATGACACACCTCCATTACGCTGTCATATTATATTATTGCTGATAAAATTCTCTTGAGATATCCTACAGTTAATTATAATGAAACTTTACAACTCGCTTTGAATTTTATTAATATATCAGGCTATATAAATTTAATTTAATAGGAAATTATTATTTGTTGCCTTGGTATAAGCAATAGTAAGCATTTTCATTTGATCCGATAGGTTGGGATAAATCCAATCAGCTGTTTTTAATATTAACTGGTATTTCTGTTATTTTCTAAACACGCATGTCCCATTTGCTTTTCATTCATCGACTTCGTGTCATATCAAAACAGCTGATTTTGACACTTTTGTTTAAACCGACTAACCCTGGGTTTCATTTGGGTCAGCAGGATCCAACCCGAGTGAGTTAAGGATCCGATCAATTTATAAACACGGGTAGAGATTGGCAGATCCTTTTTTGAATGGGTTTTCATGGATCGGGTTAAACCAATTTTTTTAATCTCTATTGAAAAGTTTAAATTCTTGGGAATAGACACTTCTTAATAACAAACAGAAAATCAAGTAAATTACCTGGTTCCTAAATAAAAAGTCTCCCCAGAGCAAGCTGACGTCAGCAATGTGTAGCGGATGTGACCATTCGTAACGAGGCTAAATGTGAATAAAGGTCTAGCCAAACATAACCGCACCTAGCTTGGATTCACTTTAATAGAGAAAAGTGGGAGAGCGGCAGATTAATTCAAAAAATTCAAAAGCACTTTTCATACTCTCAAAAATATAAAAGCATTTTTGTCAAAGGGTGTCTATTTTTGTATATATATATATATATATATATATATATATATATATATATATATATATATATATATATATATATATATATATATATATATATATATATATATATATTCTAAATAAAACAAATTTTCCTACCTATCTCTGTATTTTTGATTAAAACTTTAGGTATATTGTAAGTAAAACTGTGTTAGCTTATTTGTGAAGGTTTATTTTACGATTAGGGCCCTTCTTTCGAGTCGTGAGAATGATCACATCAATGGAACTTTGTGAGCGGTTTATCAAAAATTTAATTTGACTGTATTCTTGAACGTCGTGGGAATAATTACATCGTTTAAAAAGTAAGAAAAATTGCTTTCTTTGGTTTTAAGCAGTAGAAGCACATTTACATTGGGAGAAACCTGCGCATAGTGAGGATTTTTGGTTCTTATTGTTTAACCTCAAAAATTTAGTTTAAGTATTGTTATTTTGTCGTGGGCCTTTTGTTAAAATAAAAAATTCATTTATAGTTTTTTACTAATAAAAAGAAGATTTAGATCAAGCGCATCGCTGCGCTGTATTCAAAAATTCGAAATTTAACTACCGAGAGAAACGATCGATGATGTAAACGTTTCCATTGGGTGGCAAAATTTTCACTTCTCTCAAAATAGAGAATAGGTGTCCTAATATAAGTAAAAGCGTAGTATAACAGACTCATATTACTGCAATTTTATTAAATACATAACTTTTGCACCGCATCCCTCTACATTTCTCCAGTAAGACGCAAGGCTGCGGGTTAGTTGCGGTTATATGTGGCCAGACCTTAAATAGTGCTGTTTAAACGCCATTTTTCTGATATTTTAATTTATTGTCAAATTTGATAAAAAAATATCAAATTATTAAATCTACAAATTTAAATATTATAAACTATGCAAAAATTTCTAGATGATTGTGCTAGGAAAATAGTTTCATAAACAATAATTTTAAAAACACATTTGGCAAGTTGTGGGTAATGGGTATTATTATTGTACACAACTTATATTTCTAATAAATTACATAATGTTAGTTTTTTATTGTATTCGATTGTTCCATAAACAATGGCCTCTATGTATACCTACCAAGTAGTAATTTAATTTTTTTTGTCGGTAACGTGCTTAACAACATTAAATAAAATAATATCGAGCAATGGAATCATAAAAATTTATAGCATTTCAACCTGCCATGTTGCCAGTATTATATTTTTATTAGGTGGTTTTCGAAACAAATTTTATTTTCACAAAATAATTAATGTATACAGGGTCCTTCCTAACTACGGTACAAAATATTAAAAAGCGATTTCTTATGGTCCTTAATAAAAAGAAGTTCCTATGAACAAATGTCTAAAGTTGCTCTATTTTTGTGATTTTTTTCGTTTCATTAAAGTTTAAAAAATAAAAACGATAATTTCTTAATATCACAAATGTCCTTAAACTAAGTCAATTTAACTCTGGCCTAATTTATTTAAAGGAATATGGCGGCCTTTTTAACCTCAACTAATACCACTGTCAATAAGCGTTGAATTTAGCGAAGGGTCGGGGGACATTCCCCCCACCTAGTGAAATTTAGTGTTAAATTAGTTAAAAGTGAATGAATTTATTCTGAAAGTAGGAAATTTGCTATATGGATATACAAAAGCATAAATTAGGAATTAAGTAGTTTGGTTCTTACAACTAAAGACCTTTTTTGGTCATATTTTTTTTGAATTTTAAACTTTTCCCCGAAAAAAAGTTTTGAATTTAACACCGCAGTCAATACTACTGGGAAATATAACTATATTGTTTTCCTATTAGGCAACTAACTTGTGCTTTCTCCTTATCCAGTTTAGTTTTTGAAGTAAAAATTTAGTAAAGTTTAACTGAATAAACTACGTAATATATTTCCAGAAAGATTTTGATTGGAAATAGTTAAACATACTATAATAATTAAACTATAACTAAATTACTCCAAAAAGTATCCCGTAAACAACATAAACTAAATTTCTAAAATAAAAAATTAGCAATTTTGACCTAAAAAGAAATGAGCAAAATATCCACCCAATGGTAAAATACATGACAGCTGGACGAAATTGTTTATGTTTTAATTTTTAAATTTTTATTTAAAATTTAAGCTAGATGTAAAAAAACAAAATTTGTATTCTTAGTCACTTATTCGGAAACCAATACAGATAATAGAGAATTATTGCAAGTTGCCTTATTTAGCTCGGGAATTATTAATACCGGCCTTATAAAAATAGTGCTTGTACCCATAATTTAGAGTTATTGCAAATCATGTTGAAAGTACCATTAACTTAAAAAAGGGGAAAAAACTTAGTAGATTCTTTTTATTGTTTTGTGTTGTAGGGTTATGTTTAACACAATTACAGAAATACATTTAAAAAGCTAGGTTTTTAGTATTTTACTTCCAAAAACTTTTTGATTTAGTGGTCGGCAGCCGTTCGGTTAGACGAATAGTTCCGAAGTTAAAATAAGACCAAAATAAGGCACAACCTAAAACCGACATAAATAAAGCCAGGCACTATACTTATTAAGGAAGTCATTATGTTACCATGCATTTGCGCAAGCTCAGATGTCAAAATAAGGCCGGTATTATTAGTGCCTGGCCCTATTTCACTGTGCAATAACTATCTATTAAAAAGTCTGTGGCGTACTTTTTTCTTAATAATAAAACACAAAAACACAATTAAACGCATCGAGCTGGTACGACGTGTGTACGTGACAATATGAAAGAAACAAATCTTTAATTGACTATGTCCCTTAATACCTATTTTTTATTGTCAGTTTTATTTTTGTTTAGTTGGATAGCTTAAAACTAAAACAGAAAATGTTTTACTGGGAAAACAAAAGTTTTGAAACCAATTTGTCATATATGTATGTATTCTAATCTAAAAATATAAAATAAATACAATTTTAAAAGAAAATAGGTATATACACTTCAACAATTAGACGACAAAAAAATAAATACATTAAATAGAAAATATTCAGCTAGAGTTTTAAAACAAATATTTAAGAATCTTTAAATATAAGCTGAAAATCGTCGTAATTTTATAAATAAATATTAGTGCACTTAATTATATAACTTAAATTTGTCGACTTATGTTGTTGGGTTATCTAAAAGTTTAATTTTAACGACATGCCAATCTAAGTTTTCCTAAGAAAACATTAAACTTCTAAGTTAAAGGCAAAAATATGTAAGGTAGGTGCGGCTAATAAGGCTTAGCTAAGAAAAATTTGTAAAAAATAAAAAACTGTGCATTTAATTTAAATTTTTTTATTGTAAATCAAATATACGTACTAATTAGTATAAAAAGCAAACAAAAAGAAATAAGATTTGGCGTACATAAAAACAAAATTAAACATTTTCGGAAACCTTGTAAATAGGCCTTAATTATAGGGTTATAAGCCCAAGGATTATATTATACCTAAAAAATAAATTGACCTGGTACATTTGGCAATTTTTAATTAATAATATTAGAAATACCTTGCTTAAACTTAAATTTTAAAATATAACAACAAATTTCTCTTTCTTATGACTTTTTAACTTTAGTTATTAGATCTTGCGTAACTTTGTGAAGTGATCATCAATGATGTATTTATAAGCTTTCTTGCTCTTGCCGGGTTCATGAACTTAGCTTTTATTCTTGGTATTTTTAAATATCTTTTTAGTAAATGCTTAAACCAATATTTACCAGCAACGCAAATCTGTTAGTTAAAGCTATGGTGATATTCTTGCAAAATTTATAGACCAAGCGTCGTACAATCCGTGGTAAAATCCTACTTTAGCAAACTTTATAATTCTGTTGTCCTCATTAAGGAAGGATTTTCCAAAAGTCTTTTTCAAACTGATAATATTTTTGAACCTTTAACTTCTAGAAGCTTTATATGGGTTCAGCTTTCGTCAGCTGGCTCCAAGTCTGTTTTTAATCACAATATTCATTTGGAAACATTATGATTGTAGTCACTAAAAATACCAATAATTCAATTGGCACATAGTTCGAATTACTTATGTGATTTCCTAAGAATGTAAAATAAACAATATGCATTGTAAAACAAAAAATGTTTGTGTAAAAAGAAGGGGAATACTAAGGCTTATGATTAAATTTGGTAGACTTTAATAACCGTCAACAACGTGTGTAATGAAAAAGTAAATAAATCTTGTTTGGAGCATAATAATTTTTTTAAAACATCTAATGTCTTAAAAACAGAAAATAATAGAAAGCTTTACTGCAAATTCATAAATATAGGTAAAAAATTACAAAATATACTTACAGTTAAGTTAAACCATTTTTTAGTATTCGTGCCACAATACTACCCCTCACTATAAATGGCGTCCCACTAGTGACAACGAGCAAGCTAACGCGCTACAACTAGCCTTAATCACCATTTGTGCGTATTATTTACATGTGAATGTGGCTTTAAGGGACACCGATTATTTTAAATTCAATTTTTGTTAATTAGGACTTATTACCCGACAGGCCTTATTAGCCACACCTACATTATTTCGAAGACAAAAATAACAAAAATTCAAAAATTTAGCCAATTACTAAAAAAAGTCGCAGAATGTATGAAAGAACAAAGTAAATCCACCAAAGAATCCAATAAACATGGCAACCCTAGGTCACGCGTTTACCTCATATCGTCACAAATCGTTTTGGGCCGACGTCAACTGTAAATGACCAGACATAAATTTTAAATAATAATTACGCCAAAGGTTAAGAAAAAATAAAAGTGGTTTCTAGATAGACCAAAACAAGTTTCCACGTGTTTTTATTTCAAAATAAATTTTATACGACGATCCCATTAAAAGAAATTCTATTAATTTCTTGTAAGTAGCAGATTATTACTCTTGATGTGGTATCTTAAAACCATAGACAACCAAGAAGTATTTAGATCCGCAGTGGCTAGACGCATTTTTGCCTGATAATGCGAACAGCCCGTAATGCGCCGTCTCGTAAAAATTCAGTGAAACCCGTTTTTTCCCCCATAAAACTATACTTTTACAACGCTTTTGTGGTATTGTGCAGGTTATAGGTAACTATTGGCAATCCATTTACATCAGTGCTTTAAAATGGGCCACTTAGTTCTAAATAAAGTTTATTAAATAAAAAGTACTGTTTACTACTAAAATTTGTCATAACAAACTTCATTAGCCTTGTATAATTATAGTGAAAAGAAGTTACCACAAGACTTCATTAGAAAAAAGCGCTTTAATAAAGCGGTAAAGCGGTATTTTGATTCCTTTATTATTTGTATAAGTTACATTACTCTGCTACTAGCACTATGAAAATTGCTGAAGATTCAGCTATTTTAGCAGTTAGTGGCGGATTTACATATTTACCGCCAGTGGTCTATTAATTTTTGCCGCCCTAAATTTTGAATACCTTACTTCACAATCTCATATGAACGTATAAAAAATTAAGGAGCAAAATAATTAATAGTTTAAAAAAACTAAAAAACACGCTTTTATATGCAACCGAACTAAAAATTAGAAAATAATTTTTCATTAAAAAAATATTGTCATTTCATAGTAAAAAGCGTGGGGTGCATTTTACTATTTTTCATAACTTTTCCATCATAGATATTTGCAAATATAATAATTATAACATTTAATATATTTATCACCCCACGCTTTTTACTATGAAATGACAATATTTTTTTAATGAAAAATTATTTTCTAATTTTTAGTTCGGTTGCATATAAAAGCGTGTTTTTTAGTTTTTTAAACTATTAATTATTTTTCATTTTTTAGTTTCTGCTACTCTTGACAAAATGGCGAAAAAAATTTTTAATGAACAAGAGTGGCAAATTTTAAAATTTTTCCAACAGATTGCAACTCACTAAAAAATTTCTTCTTCATTAAGTAGCAAAGTTTGAAATTTTGCCAACAGATGGCAATCCAGGCAATGTTTGGACCTTTTCCAATATATTGCAACCCTCTAAAAAATTTCTTCTTCATTTAATAGCAAAGTTTGAAATGTTGCCAACAGACGGCAACCTAGGTGTTGTTTTTATAATATAATGGAATTTTTTTCCTGGCGATCCAAAAAAGATAACGGGATACTGTTTGCAGATTATTGCATTGTCATGTTTCCTTAATACGTGTGCAAAGTTTCAAAGAAATCGAATAGCTGGAAGTTGGTTAAAATTAGGCTCAAAGATTCCGTTACATAGCCAGATAGTTACAACCCAAGTTAATAAAAAAGCGTGTTAACGGCATTTATTAACTGTTATTGTTCATAAAAATTGAACACCAATGGTGCAACTAACCCTATTGTGTAAAAGAACTTATTAATTTTTATTGTTCATAAAAATTGAACACCAATGGTGCAACTAACCAAATTGTGTAAAAACTAAAAAATGTCTTCTTCATTTAATAGCAAAGTTTGAAATGTTGCCAACAGATAGCATCCTAGGTGTTGTTTTTATAATATAATGGAATTTTTTTCCTGGCGATTCAAAAAAGATAACGGGATACTGTTTTTAAATTATTGCATCTTCATCGGTCCTTGACACGTGTGCAAAGTTTCAAAGAAATCGAATAGCTGGAAGTTGGTTAAAATTAGGCTCAAAGATTCCGTTACATAGATAGATAGTTACAACCCAAGTTAATAAAAGCGTGTTAAAAAAAGGTTTTTACCTTCAAAAACCTGTTTACTAACTGCCTTAACTGTAATAAATTATATCGATTTTTTTTCAAAATTAAACAATTTATTAAGAAGTTAATTTGCCGCCCCCAAAAACTTGCCACTCTAGGTCCAGCATACTCAGCCTGTTGGTAAATTCAACACTGTAAGCAATATTATTCTGATTTCTCAAAATATTAAAAAGCACATAGGTATCCGGATCAGCTAAATTTTAAAATAAAAAACATCAACTTAGGGCCTAAAATTAGAAATAACCGTAAGGTATTATATATTTCTAAAAAGCTCTTATTCTCTAGAATTTAATAAATAGGAAATATACAGGGTGTTTCATAAGAAAAATTATATGTTTGGTTGATATCTCGAAAAATATAAGGTTATAAAAATCTAACTACAGAACTGGATTCTACGTAAAAATCAGTTTTTACTTTTGTTGTATCTAAGTTACAAGAAAAGTAAAATACGAGGAGGGTCCAAAAATGTAAAAAGAATTTGGCCCTCTATGTCAAAAACAAAGAGGGCTATGAAAAATATTTTAGTGTCATCTTATGTTTCATCAAAAGGCAGCATTAGTTCGTGAAAACCACAAGTCTATATATTTAATAATAACCAAGAAACCCTGCAATTGCAACGAATTTCGGACACCCTGTACATACATTTAAAAACCTTTTTTTTTCTGTAAAATGTTGCTATTGACAAAATCTTGTAAAAAAATGCCCAGTTGTACTTGAAATAAGCAGCAGTTTATTATTAAGTTAAATAATTATCCACAAATTTAAAGCTTTATACCTCGCAGGTAATTTAAGGGGTCTGCAGCTCTCTGACTATTTTATATATTACAACAGGAAATGCCAATTGATCATATCAGCAGGGTTGCCAACTGCAAGTAACAAAAGTTAAATCAAAACAAATAAAGTCTCTATTTACTTCATAACTAACAATACAACAATACAAAATAGTTGGTGTCGTCAATTATAGTTATTTCGTATTCAAATTACGTGCTCATTATAATGACATAATTTGTTAAAAGGGTTTTGCATACATTAGTAAGAGCTGTTTGGGTGCGTGTGTGTGTATTGTAGTTGTAAACCTATTAAGTCGTTAACTTAAAGTATTCAAAAGGGCAGAATATTTTATATAATTAATTACACTGATCAACAAAAAACTTTGGTGATTCTGTTAGGAATAAGGTCAAGTAGAGATTAGTAATCTAGCATTTTAGATACGAACGGTTTTATTGTAATATGTTTTTTTAATTACAAATTATTTTGACAAAAATTAAATTAATAATAATGTTATAATATTAACGTTGATTTAAAAATATAAAGAGCGAGAAAATATAAGCATATTCCATATCAAAGTAGTAGAAATTTTATTCGGCATTCCGAGTAAGACCTCCACAAGTACGTAGAACCGCCTGTTTTTCTACAAATTGCCAAAATGTGCGACCATGTTCGGAATTCCGACTTTGCAAGTTTACTTCGAATAACCTTTTGACGACCAGATTTTAAACGCCACTGCAAAAACCGTGACCGTGTCCGAAAATCAAACTTTCCTAGCGTAGTTCGATTTTGACGTGGGTTTAATACCCTACCAGTACAATTTTATTATCTTCCAAATATCAACTTTTTATCAACACGCGGTAACCAGATTTGAAACGCGACGGAAAAAACCGCGAACATTTAGGGAAGTCAGATTTTCCTACCCTTCTTCCACTTTGACGTGGATAAAAAAATATAAGAAGTGATGTTAGCACGAAAACGGGGGTCAAAATCTATCAGTAAGCAAGTTTTCAGATTTTTCTCACGACTGGACAAGAAGACGAATTTTTCGATTGTTCGAAGTTTTATCAGCTTTTTGAATATTTTTTATTAATACGTAATAACCAGAATTTAAACTCGACGGCAAAAACCAAGTTTAAACTTTGAACCTCCAAGGTTAATGATCATTGTCAATTTCTAGCTTATAAAATAAATTGGCAAGGTCAACAGTGTTTAGAAGTCTAAACAATTGAGTTCAAGTTTGTATACAGGTTGAGCTAAATAACATAACACATAGGCAATGTAAGGAAAAGAGACAATCCAACCTATTCCCGGCATGTAAACATGCGTAGTGTATGATATATTATTGGAAAGATAATTTTATGCAGAATACAAATATGGAAAAAAGTAGGTACTTGTATTTAAAATAAAAAAGTATATGGTGCTTCCGGTTAAACCGGAAGTGATTTTGAAGTCATGATAATAACAAGAAATGGTAACTTATGATATAATAACACTGATTTTTTTATTACTCTCTCTTAAAAACTACAAAAAGTTGGGGGGTAAAACAACATCCTGTATCACCTTGTGTACACACATTTATTTAAGAAAGGGAATTAAAAAGAATCATAAGAATTAAGAAGTAGAACTAAGGTAACAAAGTTTACGGGCCACCCCTAGTACGGAATATGCACCTACTAAATTAATTGAGTTGCTTTACTTTATTTTTGAACACCGAAAGAGTTCATGTAGTCTAATTGTGAAATGCTAAGATAATTTCAATAGTCCACCGCACCGGTCCGCGAATTTACAAAACCTATACCAGTTCAGTCAGGACCGTGATTGAACACGAGTATTCTTTGTATGCAAAAACAGTTACAAAGTCTACCCCATTTCGGTTCAAAAATTGACCATACTGGTATAGCATTTGTAACTAGGTATAGTTTTGCGGCATTTTCTTTTTCAAAGGCTATTCTGTGTCGCGTCGTAACTATTTTCAAGGGATGTCTTTACAATTTTTATTGCTTTACGCTGTGGGTTTTAGGGTTACTTCATTGTATTCTTTTATAGTATTTCTTTCCCAAAAATGTTTACAAAAGTAATAAGTTATATTGTAGGAAGTAACTTTCACTATCTTTAATTTAAGGAGAAGAATTAAGAGATATTTACAACAAAATTTCAGTGCAAATTCACTGAGGCAAAAATTAATCAGGAATAATGTGAAAACTTTATAAAAGAATTTTCCCGCAATACTGACACTAAATGGATAGGAAGAAAAGTGTATTAAATATGTTAGTTAAAAATTTTGCAAGCTATATATGTGTTAGATAGGGAAAAAGAATAAAAACGACAATTAAAAAACAAGGTTTTACCAGAAACTTTAACTGTTTAGCCAGTAAAGATATCTATTAAATTTGGTAACATATCTGAAGTTACTTTAAGACTAGGAAACGGGATATTATAAAAATTAGGATAAATACTAAAAAATTAAAAAAAATTACTAGAGGTATATCTTAATGAAACTCCCTGTGTTCTTGTTGTTATAACACCTGGTATAAAAAGTGCTTTTAAATTAGGTCACGCAGATAAAATAATTTATATCGACACAGTGATTCTTGTGTCCAACAGCACCTCTATCACTTTTATTTTTGCAGCAACAAAAGTACGAGCATTGCCAATTGTGATTATGCTTTATAAAAAATCCCAATTTTAAAAATGTTTAAAGTGTTACATTTAAATAAAAATGACTTTGGTCTACCATCACAAAAGAAACAACCTGTATATCTATCGTTTTTGCATTACAATAGTGCCTAAAGTTTTTTACAACATTTATTTAAAACTATTTTTCTAAGCGCATAGGTCATGAGATGTTTGTCCGTTAGGTTATTTTTTTAACATTATATTTAAATGACTGAAATAGTAAAGATTTTTGCCCTTAAAATATCCTTTAATTTAACTTACAAACACTACACCAATATGGTCAATTTTGGAACCGAAATGGGGTAGACTTGGTAACTGTTTTTTGCAAACGAAAACTACTCGAGTTCAGTCACCTTCCTGACTGAACTGGTATAGGTTTTGTAAATTCGCCACCGGTCCAGGTCCTAAAAAAATGGTTCCATATGGTAAATTAGCCCCAGTGACGCAGAGTGGTCACTGTAAGCAAAACCTACGTCACAATATCTTGACAAAAAAGTTAATAGATGCTAATAAAATATTTGATAAATAAAATAAAAGTTTTTATTTCGTAAAGTTATCCTTATTTGTTTTCAAGTTTTTATGAAAAAAAAACAATTGGGGTGGATTTCAAAGGTGTATGTCACCCCTTAAAGGTGTTTACTAACCAATAAAAAAATACGTGTCTTTTATTTTTTGTGGAAATACAACATGTTGCAGTTTAATAGAAATCGGCAGGGGACACCTTAAGTACATTTCTTCATCAATTTATTTTCAATTTTCTTTTCAATTTATTCAATAATGGATTTTTAAACATATTAGTATTAACAAAAACTTTTCTTATAGAATTTACTTATAAATAATGTGACCTTATTTTTTTACTGCAATTAGAAAACATTCTGTATATTCCTAATGTAACTATATATAAGTAAATTTAATTTTTTTTTAAGAAGGGCGGCACATTTTTTGGCCTTGGCACACGGGCAGTTGATATCTTAGGATCGCCTATGTCGTCTACAAAATTCAGTTCCTTTAGTTACTATACAAACATACTTACCTAATTACAATATACATTCCACATATTATCTTTTAATAATAATAGAAAATTACTATACAATATAAATAATTGTTGCAATGGTCCGTTGTAAGCTAATTCTAGAAGGTATATTTATTCGTATTGATTTAAATTATAATATACGGATTTAGCACTGCATACTAATAACTGCATTTAGATGGTTTTAGTTGTCGGCAGTCCGTGTAATCACATTGCTAATGCCAATAAGCCTAATGTAGCTTGCATTTTGGGCTTCCGTTAAGCCGTTGAGCCGACAAAAATATATGCAGGGTGTTTTTGATCTGAGGTGCCAAAGTGCCACGGTAGAATCATCTTAACTCTCTGCCAAAAAAAATTTAGCTTTTATATTTTTAATATATTTTTGTATATATATCATTTACTTAAAGAGAAAAAAATCTACTTATGTTGCTTACTCCTGAGTAATACATAATTGGCAGGTGGTAGAGGAGCTTTTCTCGCCTAAGGAGGTACCACCCCACTCACCCTTTAAAGGACCCGTAAAGTCTTAACGAACATTTTGGGTTCTGGATGAGTGAGTCAGTTTTCCTTCTTTCCTTTTGTTCTTTTCTTTTTCCCTTTTTTAACCTAAAATATGTAAAAATGATGGCTGCACACCCGGAAGGTAAATGTTCCGGAGGTAAAATACCTCTCCATTCGGATTTTCAAGCGAGGGGTGCATCCGGGGTAGCATCATCGAGAAGTTTAATTTCTTTTACAAATATATGTGGGCTTAAAACCAATATAAACTCCATTCACCATCACCTTTAGTCATCTAAGCCCCACATACTGTTTCTAACGGAAACTCAAATAGGTTCTCATTCTTCAACCAGCCACCTTCTGTTCCCAGGGTACGAACTTATTTTATCTTTTTGCCCACATGGTGGCGTATGTGCTTACGTTCGCAACAATCTGGCTTGTGCTCGAGTTTTAAATATTGAATTGGGTAGATCCGATATTCTCTGGCTTAAACTTTCTCTTAGGTCTTCCACCAAATTTATCTGCTGTTTGTACAGGTCCCTATCTAATAATTCATATGTCGAATTATTTAACTTTCTTTAACAAAGATCGATAGCATAATTTCTCAGTTTCCATCGGCCGAAGTAATCGTGCTTGGCGACTTTAATATCAATAATAAGGATTGGCTAGGCTCTTCAAAAACTAACCCTCAAAGCAGTCGAAATCTTCGCAGTCAGTAACTCTCTTACCAACCTTATCATAGTACCCACCTACTTTTCTAGAGTCCCTTATCATATTTTAAATCCCCTAGATCTCTTTTTACCTCCAACCCCAAACTCTATTAAGCATTTGTCACAGCTCCCTGAGTCGCTCAGATCTTGGCTTAGTTACTTTATCTTACCTTACACATTCCAAGGTAAATGAATACAAGCCACAATGCACCGTATGGCACTACAACTCAGCCGACTGGGATGGCCTGAGGGACTTATTTGCCACTTACCCCTGGGATTTCAAGCCATCCAATAACAAACCCTGGTTTCCTTAATTTTGTGATAAAGGTAGACTTCTCATAAGATTTTTCTACAGAATCCCAGCAGAGAAAACCGACAGGCTAGCATTGAAGCAAGAAACTACTACAATTAAACAATAGTAGAAACCAAAGACTCCTTCGATAATCGAATAAAAAACAATGTTCTTTCTTGCTCAAATGGCAGAAAAAAGTTTGAAAGATATTATTTTTACCGCTAAAGGAAGGCAGAAATATTTGCTAAACAATGTGCTGTCAATTCAACCATTGTCTCTTCCGTTATTCATCCAATTCAAGCTATTGTCCCAGTTCCTTATAAAATGCCCAATATGAATTTTAAGGTAAAACCCATCAAAGTATTTCTTCTTTTCTTAACACCAAGAAATTGTCTGGGCTGAATGGCATACCAGCAGTCGTTTAAAAAAAAATGTGCCCCAGAACTTGCACCCATCTTGACTCGGCTCTTTCGAATTTCTACGACAGAGAAATTTTACCGGAGAGCTGGAAAGCCGCACGTTCTCAACCTATTCTCAACCATACATCTAAATCTCTTCCATCTTACTATAAACCAATTTCACTTCTCTCAGTTTTTTGTAAAGTAATGGAGAAATTAATTAATTCACAAATCCTTAAGTCTTTAGAAACACACAGTATGAATTTCGCCACAAAAGATCTACAACAGATCTTTTTTCTTCATATCACACTGCTGGAATAAGTCTCTTGAGTTTCTAGGTGAGTCCCAGATCATTGCTCTTGATATATCCAAAGCTTTTGACCAGGTCTGGCATGCCGCGCTCTTCTTCACATTAACGATCTTTTCTCGGCCACAACTAATTTCATTCATAGTTTTGTCGACTATAGTACCCTTCACTACAGTTTTCAGGTTCCTAAACCAATCGCTAAACTTGATTCGGAAAGCAAACGCAGGGCTATGCAGATATCTCTTTTACCAACTTTCACAAGACCTTAATGGAATATTGAATTGGGGTGCCAAAAATATGTTCCTTTTGAATGTATCCAAAACACAATAATGTTTTCTGTTCCAAAAAGAGTTACTAAATACTTATTCTTTACTTATGAGCGGCCAAGTTTTGCTGAGCAAAAACACGTTCAATCATACATGAACAAATTGTATATATAGCCACGGCAGCTTCACAAAGCTTGGATTTCTCTTTCAAGCCAATCCGCTCTCCCTTGGAATATTGTTCTTATATCTGGGGCATGGCGTTCCCCACAACCCATAGCATTTTTGATTCCATTCAAAGAGGAGCTGTTCGCCTCATTAATGATCATTTACTCACAGTCAGGCTTCCCTCTCTTACCCATCATCGGGCTATGGGGGATTACTCGCTTTTTATAGGTACCTCCATGGCTTCTGCTCTGAAGAATTGTCCACCATAATTCCTCCACTCGCGGTTCCAAACAGAGAAACTCGTGGGACCGCACATATGCATCCCTATAAGGTCCAACTGGACAGGCCCCGAACTTCCCACTTTGTTTGTTTTTTTCGTTCCTAGAGTTTTTAGAATGTGGAACCTGCTGCCTACAAAGGTCTTCCCCCCAAATCTGCAAGTTTTTAAGTCCCGTGTCAACAAACTCCCTTTTACCTCGCTTAAGACACCCACGATACTTTAGTATGTAGGCTTTTAGCCTTCGTGGATTGTCTAAAGATAAAAAAGATTATAGGTTTTAAAATTTGTAACCACATTTTTATCAAGACAAAGCGGGACAAATGAAATGAAACTTATTATTATTATACAGGGTGTCCTGAAACTCAACCGACAAAAAAGTTACCAGTATCATCTATAGAGATTTAGGGTAATTATTTTTTTAAGAAAAATGATACAGAACTGCTTTTTATATAAAAATTATTTTTGAATCCCCTTTAGTTTAAAACAAATCTGATCTCCTGACTTTGTTTTGTATTGTTATTATTAAATTCTACAGTAAAAAACCTTATAAAATGTCTTTAATTAGATAGGGATTTGACCATACCGAGAAATGATTTCTATTTATTTACGCGAAACCTGTATACATCAAACAAAAAGGAAAGTAAAGAGATTATTTTGTTTTTGAAGAAAATCAAAAAGGTTTTTTTAGAAAAGTGCAGTGGCGTAACTTTTTTTAATATTTACCCTAAACCCCTTATGGACGACACTTGTAAAAATTATTTTTTCTTTTATGTCGAAAAATGTCTTTTGATGCATGGAAAAAGTCTGCCAAATTTTTAAAAACATTTTAATTCGTATAAAAGGTATAATAATACATTTTTTTCAATCTTTAACACTCCGTAGTTTAAAAACGTTCAGGACATTATGTTCATATAAAGTTTTTTTTTATTGTAGAATCACGTCCTTAAGTTTGTAGGTTGTATTACTGGATATCCTGTATATTTTATTAAAAATGTATCCCAACAAATTTGGAAGAGCAAAATAGGTTAATGTTTTTACCTAAACCCTTTAAACTGAAGGATTTTTTTTCAAAAGAAGCCAATATCAAGTTTTCAATAGGGTCGAGACATTAAAAACACAACTTTATCAGACCTATATGGCTAGGTCTATATTTTTTCACGACCGTTAAAAAATGCTGTCTTTTATTTTGTTAACATAAAGGTAAAGTACTTTATTCTAGTACACTACCTAAAGTGTTTAAAAAGTAACTTTTAACACTTCAAAGCTTTTTACCCTTTGAATTGTTTCAATACCTACTACAATAAACATAAATATCAACTTATGCAATGTAACCGTAAACGCGACATCAACTGAACCAAACGGTCAAGTTACATTTAATTTCGTCATCATTTATTTTAGTTCATGTGTCACTAGTGTTGAAATTTGACAGTTAGTATTAATGAATTTGGATAACTAAGAAATTGAAAAGAAATTTATACTGTTTTAGTATTATTTCTACAAAAGTAAGTACACTACAATTTTCTAAAATTAAATAATAAATGCATGACTATCAAGAGGATAATAATGTCCCTTAAAGAATAAGGCGGCTATGATTTTTTGCTGCAATATAATGGCTGTGCTGCAAAAATTAATATAAGTTTAGATAAATAAAACATGTATAAAATGGTATTTTGGGAAATTTTTATACGGTCCTGGAAAAATATAGTAGTAACACATGCATAAAGTGTCTTTTTTTATTCATGGAATTGCCGCACTCGCCAAACGGTTTGTGCTGTCAAACTTCCAATTTGTAAAAAAAGTATCACTTTATGCACTTGTTACATAAACTATTATTTTATATTATGTTCGTAAAGATAGCTGTATTTTGCACATTTATAGATATATTTGAAGGTTCTATAAGCATTGGTTTTGAGAGAATGACATTAGTTGTTTTTGTAAAAACCCTTCAGTTATGTTCAAAAAGTCTAAAAACGCTCAAATATCTTAAAGAATTTTAAACCAAACTGCATGAAATTCGGTACTCCATGGTAAAACTATATTCTGAATTTAGTGTTGATATTGGAAATGTTGCCAGATCTTCAGTTTCGCAAAAATCAATTCAAAATTTTTAAATTTAATGAGATACCTTCTTAATTTCTCTATTAAATTTTCGCTGTTTTTTGCTATACAATGGTGAAAAAGTCATTTTTTTGTCTTTAATTTTTGTAATATTAGCAAAAAAATTAATTTAATGAAAATTAAAGGTAGGTGTAAAGTGCGCAGTGCTTAACTAAAAATCTGGCTATATTGCCTATATCAACACTGAATTCGGAGTATGGTTTTATCCTGGAGTACCGAGTTTCGTCCAATTTAGTTTAAAATCCTTTAAGATATTTGAGCATTGCAAGACTCTTTGAAGACACTGTACAAATGTTCTTTATGTACTTTTATTTTTTTACATTTATAATATTTTAAAATATTTTGAAAAATCTACACTGGCCACCAAAAAGCGAGGCATTTTCAAAAGTCGGCGGGACGCGGAACAATCCACCAAAAGCGGGACTGTCCCGCCAAAATCGAGACGTGTGCTCACTTTATTCTAATTTAACTTATTCTACCAAAATAAGTGCTTTCAAATTTTTTAAAGGTTTCTTTTAAACAAGTTTAACATCCTGTATCTTAAAATAGAAAAATTTGCGAATCCATGGTAATTTGACCTTTTTCTGTTTTGAATAAAGGATGCTACCATAGCCTTTTGGCACTACAAATTGACCTGCATATATTAAATTATTGTTAATGGTAGGTTATTTTAAAACAGTTTTCCGGCATTCAATTGTTAATGTCAAATAACCCAAAAACATTTTTGGAGTTTTTTCTAGCAATTGCTGAGCAGCAACTCCATAATCGACTTGTTTTTTGTAAGCGTTGTCAGCAAATTTAAAATATTTGACCTAAAATATCCAAATTAAAATTGGGGTTAAAATATAAAAACAAGTGTATATACAGCAGACTAGCAAAAAAGTTGACTCAGGGTGACAAAAAAAATATCATAAAGGTTTGAGCCCTTAATAATAATTGAGCCCTTAATATTAATATTAAAAGGTTTATCTTCGGAACAAAAATCTATTTATTTATGCAAAACTTGCAAATCGTTGACTTTAAAAATTTTCCCGACACATATTCTTAAAGAAATTTTCCTGCAAAAAGCCATTCTGGCAAATTAGCGGTTTTCATGTAATATGGCTTTGAACTATGAACTATTTTTTCAATTTTGTTTCTTGACTTTGAATTTTGGTAACTACTAAATTTAATTTTTTGAATAAATTAAATTTATATTTTTAATTAAAAATAAAGAGCTAAAAAAGGGTTTTGTAACATTTTTTAATAAATTTACTTCGTTATTCTACGTCGAAGTTGAATCTAAATGTAATTTTGGCGTCGAATAACTTTTAAAAAGGTCGAATTTATTTAAAAATGTTTGTAGCGCATTTTTTTTTTGTATATTTTATTTATTTAAATATTAATATTTGTAGTAGTAACAAAAATCCAAACACAAATAAAAATGAAAAAATAGTTATTCAATGTTCAATGCCTGATGGTTAAATTTTTCAGATCAACATCAGATAATTAATTACTCTGAGATTATTATTTTGGCAAATATAAACTTTGAAGAAAAACCGGACAAGTTTATTTTTGTGCGGAAACAACATTTTTACGTAGTCGTATTCTCTAAAAAAGGCCCGAAGATTGATGCAAAAATCGTAGAAGTCCGAAGCATATTAACGTTGCTATCAAAATGTTGAACATTGCTGACGACATATTTTGGAGCAAAAATCGGACAAGTCAAAAACATATTAACGTCGCTATAAGAAATTTGGACATAGTCGACGACATTGTTTGCAGCAAAAGCGGACCAATCCGAATTAGTGTGATTTTTGCACCAAAGGTTTAAATTATCTATGGCGGGGATATACCAAGCAGGAAAAATCTGCATAATAACAATTGGGCGTGTAGTCTAATAGTTTTATTTGTTAAAAACCAACAGCTAATGATATTTTAGACGAAGATAGTGAAATATAGAAAATATCGAAAATTTTGAAAAACTCATCTATGGCCTAGACCCTTTTTTGATTCGATTACCATTTTAATGTGTGTATTTTTTCATAAAAATGTATTTTTAAAACTTTTGTGCCTTATTAAGGGCAAAATTCAAACAAGTATGTACAGGGTATTCCATTTAAGAGAAAAACAGCAGATTTTTAGACTTTCCATGTATTTTTTAAGAAATTCAAGATAGCCAATCAATGTTAGCTCGATAAATTGGAAAATCGTAATTAAAAAAACCAACTGCATAAAAAAACAAAAGACTTACGCTTTTAATAAAACACCCTTTTTATTATTCCATTTTTGAATTCGATTATTTAAATAAATAAGTATAGCAATAAAAATGCAGGTAACGCAGCTGGTACCTGATAATTTAAAGTCATTAAAGTTTTTACCTATTAGTAGATTTTATTTTGGTTTTTCGTAATCTTCTTTTTGCTTTACTTGCATTTTTCTGACACTTGTAATATAGCATTAATATTTGTAGTTGTCTACCTAGGAAATATTTCTTTATAAAAAACTAATGTAAAATCTACTAATAGGTAAAAATTTTAAATAACCAAGTTTCAGGTGATCAGCTGCATTATCTTTATTTAATATTGAAATATTTAATTAAGTAAAATAAGTCAAAAATGTGACATTTTAGGTCAATAACTTAAAGACAGTTGAAGAAAGACTTATAGTACTCTTATTAAAAAACACTTAAAGTTGACCTTTGAATCCAAAAATGAAATAATAAATAGGGGGTTTCATTTACAAAACGCATCAGTTATGGCGTAAGTCTTTAGTTTTTAATGCAAATGTTTTTAGTTACGATTTTCAAACTCTCCCAGTTAAAATACATTAATAAGCTATCTTTAATTTCTTAAAAAATAAGGGAAAACTAAAAATATATGCCATTTTTCTTCTTGAATGAAATACCCTGTACAACCTTTTAAAAATTTTCCCTTCCTTTGTTTTTTAAAAAGACGCCTAATTAAGCAAATAGTAGCGTTTATAAGAATAGTTAATTCAAGAAAAAAAATGGTTTTAATAATTATATTATACTTTATATGCTATACAGTTTTTTTTAATTTTCAACAATTTTAAAACTTGGACTTGTCTGGTTTTTGCTCCAACGTCTTCAATTAAAATTCGATTGCTTTTAAACAAATCTATTTAAATTTTCATAACATGATGTACAACATCAGCAAGTCTGGAATCAATACCAATAATTCTTAATGATCCTTTAAACTTTCGAATCCATGTTGACCCATAACCTTAATCTGCCAACTGGGCCTTCTTTATATGCAACCGCCGAGTTCTCTAACAAGGATGGGTTTATTTAAACATTGAATTAATTTAATCTGGATATTGTTGGCGAAGCTTAAGCAATGGCAATTCCGCTTGGGTTTCCTTACTACAAATTTCTATTAAGTTTAGTCTTATGGTGCGAACTTGTTAATATTTTGTTTGCTTAAGTGTTAAAGACCGAGAGAAAGTTTGTAATTGATATTAGGCAGGGTATGGAGCAATTTCTTAATTAGCTTGGATAATGAAAGATAATAATTTTATACATGTTAAGGATATTCTTAAAAACGTTATGAAAAAGAGTTACCTTAGATAAAATTTATTTTCGATTAACTAACTAACCATGGGCATATATGAACGGGAAAATTTGGGGGTTTTACCAAAACTCCCTCTCCCTCGCTTCGCCCTTAGCATGACAAAAGAGGAAAATGTTTATGGAAAAGTCCTTTCATAGGTATTTTTTTACTGCGAACGATTCTGTGGACCCCTCTTAGCATGGGGGAACAAAGAAAGAGAAGATGTAAATACTTGTAAAAATAAGTATTCTTGACAAGCATTTAGAATTATTATAAAGAAAATAAAGAGAACTAAAGCTCATTACTGCTTGTTATTTCCTTGCATTGTCATGCCATCCATCGGAACATTATCCGATCTGGCGTGCATATTTTTACACTAGCCAAAGGTAATTCTCCGGAGTTAATTGAGATCATCAACCGCAAACTGGTTTCCAACTATTTTGGTTCTCATCAGTACGGTGTAGGCGATAAGAATAAACTCCAAAAAATGTTTTAAGAAATAGAAATGGCGAAGAAGCGTGATAGCTTATTGTCCATCCCGCTCTCTGGCGACAGTGTAAAATAATAAGCAAACCTAGGTTCGTTCATTAAATACTTGGAAAAATAAGTATTCTTGACAAGTCCAAATCATTTAACAGAAACGAAAGAGAGCTAAAGCTCCTTACTGCTTGGTTGCAAGGTTGCATCCGTCGGAACACTGTCCGATCTGGCGATGCAGATTTTCACACTAGCCAAAGGATATTCTTCTAGTCTAAGAGCTAGTGGCTGCTCCGGTTGTATCGGCAAGCCACAATCTCCGGAGTTAAGCAGTGAAGTGCGCGCCCATAACTTGGATGGGTGACCGGCATTGTGGGTTTTGGGCAGCGGCACGCGGTGTTCTGCTCGGGGGTGAACAAACGGACCGAGCAACAACCATCCAAGTTATGGAATGAATGGTGTGTGAATGGGAAGGAGTAGGGGTCAAGGTACAATAAGCCTTCAGGCTGCAGTGCACCACCTAGGGGGCGGTAGTCGGGCCTGGGTGAGATGACCCCGAAAGGGCGAAAAAAAAGAGCTAGTGACTCCTTCGAGTAACGTTAGACCATGCAGAACTTTTTATAAAGAATAACTTTTTTTTGTAAAATAATTAATAAAAAAGTTTCCCATATGTAGAGAACATAGGCGGACACACGGTATACTAAAAAGAACTATTCTGTCCTTGTATAATATAATAAAAGTTAAGATTATTTTAAAAGAAATAAAATAAATAAATATTAATCATAAAATAATTATTTTAATTTATGTTATATAAAAAATTTACTTAGTATACAAAGAAGGTTCAAGGTCAAAAATATTTTATTACAAATCAATAAAATAATATCTTAACGAGACTGCCAGAACGAGAACTAAGCCCATGATCCCGTCTCAAATATGTGGAAAACTTTTACCAAAAATTACTGCTAAATTGGCTAACCACTGTTTAATTATACTTGCCAGAAACCATCAAATATCAAAATTTTCTAAACGCAGCTTAAGCGGTTTTACAGATATTGGATCACATATAAACTTTTTACCTAAACTGGGGTGTTGTTTTATCTTAGCAGCTAGTAAAAATGCAATTTTAATAATGTGTTTACTTACCTATTATAATTGGGCTGCTTAATTTATTGCAATAAAAATAATTGAAGCATTCCATTAAAAAAAAAGATACGTGTAGTAGATATTACCATTAAATTATTTATACCCGATGCCTTTCAGACACCAAATTGGTAAATGTAGCTTTAGCAGTTTTAAAGATATTTAAGAGTTGCATTACTTTTTACTAACCCAGTATAAGATGGCTACTTTATTTCTTTTTATAAAATACAGAGAAAATCAAGAGTGACTTGTCCATTTTTTGTTGAATAACTTAGTTCACAGCTTTTATTAAATTTAAGATTGTGATTATTTTGGCAGATAACCCATTTAACAAAATTATATTTTCTATAATCAGGCAATAAGTATTCATGTCACACAGAGTCGAAATTGTCAATCTCGGGGTAAAACGTCTAAGATTACGACTAACTCTAAAATGCATAACTAAATCAGAGGGAGATATCATTGAGTAGATTGTAATAGAGAGGGTGACATTGACGCGCAGCGAAAAGGGAAGAGATTTATTTATTATTGAAAGGTTAAAAAATATTTTTTCAACTTCCCTTATCGAAAACAGACTTTTCTTTCCCCGTATAACGGGAAAAACGGAAGGAATATTTTTACTTTTTATTCCGAGGGGGGTGGAGTAAACTATACTTCCTCTACAAGCTGGCATACTATTTAGTGTGTAGTTTTTATGTTGTTTCTACCTTCATAAATATGTAAGTCATACTGGTCAGAAGCCAGAGTAATGATTTTGTTAACATCTTCTATCGTACACGAGCAGGCTTTCTATGCTAAATTGGAATTTACTTGAGCGTCATAGAGACGTATTAGGTTGGAAAGTTTAGGTAATAATAAAAAAATTATTTAATGTTTACTTCTTTATCGGTGGAAAATGCGCTGTAGATTTTTTAATGAGTCAAAAAATACTGTTTATGTTTTGGCTTCTGAAAATCGTTCAAATCGTAACGAATGATATATTTTTCGTTATCCTTGTATTATTTTCTTCAAAATAAAAAATAGTCATACTAGAGAATATCAAAATGACCCTTTTTATGACAACTTTGTAACCCTCCGCTTTCTTTACGTCACTCTTAAATTGTCAGATTAGGGGAATATACACTGTTTACCATGTAATTAACTTTAACTATCTTAATCTGCACGCCTAAAAATTTCTGTTGGGTAAATATAATTGTTTTTCACGATCGGCCCTGTATACGGAGCTATTATTTGGTAAAAGTACTTAACCGGGTACATGGTATCCTTCGGTATATTCGTTGCCGCGCTGCAGTTAATTTCAAAATCCCTTTTGGGCTCCTCTGCCAATTTAACAAAAGTGTTAAACAAAGTTTTCTATTCAATGCATAAGTTATTACATATGTGTAAGTAACTAAAAAAATGATCTTTTTCGCCCTTCAGGCTCAAGTGTTAAGCTTTTTTGCATGACTTATATATGATATAACTTACATCCCTCTTGGGCTCCCCTACCATTAATATTTGCGCCTTTAAAGTTTTTGCTTTCTTCAAATATTATGCAAGAACGGCATCTTCGGTAATTCTTTTGACATGGTTTTCTGCCATCCACTGTTTAAACAACTCATATTCTTTTTTCTATCGTTCGCGAGACTTATTTGGCAAAAAATTTAAGGATATTAACCTTGTGGTTATCAAAATATTTTAAGGGATATTGTTGTCGTCTTCAGAGTCGATTTTGATTTAAAATAATATTTTCTTAACGAATAAAACTATTTACTTATAAAATTACAATTTATTACAAAAACAACGCTTAGCGTCTTGACAATGATAGCAAATATATTTTGACTAGTGTTCTCTCTGTGTTTTCTACAAATATCGCAAAGGGTAGTAGAAAAAATAACATAAATTTCTTCTTAATTAAAGTATCTTTTCTCCCAACAAAGGTAAGTTTACACGAAAAAAATTATTATTATTGAATTTTTCCGTTTTTCTAACAAATTTTACCAAAAGCATATCTTTAAAAACTGATATATTTACAAAACTATCAGGGGTAATTACATAAGTCTAAATTGCCTAAAAACTAATAGAGTTCATTTTCATATTTTGGCGAAATGTGAAAATGAACGAAAGTAGTTTTTAAAAGGCAATACACTTGAAAGCTAAATTATCTGATTATTTTAATGCAACCTTGACTTTTTTTCTTTTTTTGTTACAAAGGAAAAGTACACATCATTTTTCCAGAAAAAAATTTTTTGGAATGATATGGACCCCCACTTGACTTTCCGCCCTGGGCCCCAACACCCCTAGCTCCGCTACTGGCTGTAGCTCGAAGGAGGTGCATTTTAGGACATACTTTTATGAAAAACTCTTGTTTTGACCTCTGAAAAAAACGTTTTTTAAATACAGGGTTATTTTTTATTTGTTACTTTTCCTTTATCACTAAATAAAATGTTAGAAAATAAAAATATTTTTATCCCTATCCTATCCTTCTTTTGACCACTAGATTACATTTTTTGCTTCAAAAGTTTTAAAAAATATTTATCTGTGGCATTAGAAGAAAATTAGGGTGAATGATGTTACACAAAAAAAAAAAAATTAATTGAAAATTTGTTTTTAGAATAGAAGTGTAAAAAAATCATTCTATATTATACAGGAAGATTCAAAATTATGGAAATGTTTTTGTTTTTAATTAAAAAAACTGTTATAATTTTTTTAACTACATATTTAAATAGCGTAAAAAAGTGATAAAACTTTTAACTTTGTGTCAAATAAATCGTTACTTTTTGTGTTACCACTTACATACACTTTAACTTTAGTTGATATTGTATGCACATAAAAAGTAAAATCAATTATTTACAAAAAAGAAAATTTATTTTAGGTAACACCTAATTTTTCCAAGTAACGATAAACACTAAAAAAATGTATTAGACTTTTTATTTACTTTTTCATGCTTGTTAATTAAGCATTTTCAAAAATATATTTTCTAATTTTTTTTGTATCTCAAAATAGTATTTTCACCATTTTTAAGCACCCTGTATATCATAGGGCAATTTTTAGCATTTCAGACGACGCAAATTTTTTATATTGAATACCTTTTTTTTAAATATTAAAAAGTCCATCCGTGGACACAGTGAATTATTAACCGACTTCAAAAACGATGAGGTCCTCAATTCGCCTGTATGTTACGCGATGCCTCCGGCGTTTATGGACCGAAAAAATCAAGTCAGAATCGCGGAAAAGAAAGTTACAAGACCTATTTTTTCTCTCTGCCGTACGTAGTGCGTGCGGCAAAGCTGCGATCACAAACACGTGTAATTTAATTGGTTGAAAGCGCTACAGACGGTCATGCAAAACTGTCACATTGGGTGGAGGGGGGAGTTAGTGCTGGTTAGTTATTTTTTAATTCGCTTCAAATCAATTAAATTACACGTGCTTGTGCTTTTCAGTGTAGTCTGTGTTCTTTAGTGTATGTTTTAATAGTAATAATAATAAGCAAAAAATGGACAGTTAAAAAAACTAAAGAAAAAGAAGTCGGGTAATAACATGACAATGTGCTAAACTACTTCAAGAAAATAACTTAATTAAAAAAGCCTTTTATACTTTAATACCATAATATGTTTTTTTTCTCGCCCTTTCGGGGTCATCCCACCCAGGTCCGACGACCGCCCCCTAGGTGGTGCACTGCGGCCTGAAGGCTTATTGTACCTTGACCCCTACTCCTTCCCATTCACACACCATTCATTCCATAACCTGGATGGTTGCTGCTCGGTCCGTTCGTTCAACCCCGAGCAGAACACCGCGTGCCGTTGCCCAAAACCGACAACGCCGGTCACCTATCCAAGTTATGGGCGCGCACTTCACTGCTTAACTCCGGTGTTCGACGCTGCCGATACAACCGGAGCAGCCACAAGCGCGCCACCATAATATGGTATTACCCAACTAATTTTTTTATTTTTTACTTTTTAGTAACTTTTCTTACTATTTTAGGGTCGATTTAGTTTTTTTTTAACTGTTTATTTTAATTGGTTTTGCCCTAAAAGGAGCAAAAATACTTTTAATTACCCACGCCTCTGCTTGTTCGTCATTCAAACAAGGAGTAAAGGGGAAATCGGTCCCTTCTCCTGGATGCCGGACTTAACTAGACCTGGGACGTGGGGACCCGATTGTTCTCCACACTCCAATGTAATAAGGCCGCCACGGGATGCCGCCATGTTACAGTGTCACCGCAGGTAAATTTCAAGTAAATTCCAGATTTATTGTTTCATAAGCTTTTCTCCATTAAAACTGATATATTTTTCGGATCGTCGAGCTTAAAAGTTTCGGCGTAATTCATTTTTAATGTTCTTCGAGGGTGATTGTCGAAGTTTTAAGCTGGTTAATAATTTTAAGATATTAAAAGGGTTACTGCAGGTAAAGTTACTAAAAACCAGACTTGTGATAAGTAGTCAGAAAAAGTACTTAAAGTAATAAGTATTAAATATGAGCCTTACTAAACTTACTTACAGTATCAAAAACGGGTTTTCTAGAAAGTTGTGACAAAAGACTTTTTTCGGAAACTTTTTGTATTTGATACATGTATTATCAAACTTACAAAACAAACCATCCCCATTTTGACTATATTCCCTCTGATTTTTGTATAAAATTGCTTATGTAACCCTAAATTAACAAAACATTTTCATCAAGAATCAAAACACATTTTTAAAACATTTTTATTTACCTATTTTTTGCCTTTTTATATTAATTTAAAAACATCACTTTAAATTAGGTTAGTTAAGACAGCTTAAACGAATAAATGTTTGTATGCATGGTTGCGTCGTTTGGGAGTAGAAGATTTGTGATTTAAAGTAAAAAAATAAAAACAAGTTTTTAAAAAGTGTTTATAATATATTGTGTGTCAACAAGAAACTATAGTCAGCTGAATTTTATTCACTCAACCAAATAATAAAATCCATTTTTTCTTAAATTGCAAAATAAAAATTATCTCTATCAAAGTATTCCTATTAAAGCCAATGGCTTTTAGTATGTTAAATGAACTCTTTTAAAGGTATATCTGCTAGTAATGCAATAACAAAACAAACACCCACCCAATTTTAAATATTTACATGCTGGTATTCGTGTTCGACTGTATCTTTTTCACGCATTGCATATTTATATAATTGACTGGCTGATTCAGTATAATTAGTATATGTCCCATGCCCCAATTTTTAAATAAAATAATATGAAAATCCTATGTACGCCAATGCAAGCCAGGAGGATAAATGTTTTTGCAACATTGCATAAACGTTTCTAATGTTATTTAAAAGTTATTTAATAATATTGTAATATTGTCTTGTAGTATTTCTTGGACAACCAAAACATTTTGTTATTTTGCTGTAACACAAATGGGACACCAAAAAAAATTAAATAGGATTTTCACAAAGTTTTCTTGTGTAGTGGAAAATAATTCCCCTTTCCCGTTCGTTAACTGGGCAAGTAAGATCCTATTCGAATAATTCAATTAATTTATCATTCAATGCACGTAATCTTCAAGTAACTTTTTACTTGGCACAAGTTGCAGGCCGGACTTTATTAAATAGTGGCTATGCCTGACTAGGAATTATGAAAAATTATATCCATAAAACTTTTTATCGCAAGTTTCGCTAAAATGCAATCCAAAACATATTTTTCCAACATTGTATAAACGGTTTTTATATTGTTGCATAAATGTTATTTTAAAGTTATTGAAACCCTATTTAAATGTTGTTTTGTAATGTTTCTTGGAAGAACATTTTTCAAAGTTTCTGTAACGCAATTGTGACACTAAAAAACATTAAATAAAATTTTCATAAGGTACAGATGAAAATAATTCCTTTGCTTCGTGATAGCGAAACTATTTTTTAGCGAATAAAGTAAAAGTTAACTGGGGAAGTGGGACCCTATTCGATTAATTTACCATTCAAAGCACGTAGTCTCCAAGTAACTTTTTAATCGCCGCAGCCAATTGCCACTAGTTGCCGGCACAACTTTATTAAATAGTGGTTCTGCCTGACGGGGAATTATGAATTCCCAGGACAATAAATAAAACTCGCAACATTTGCCACAAAGGTGCACTAAATAATGGAAACGTGCTTTTTTGTCGTCTTTTTAAGCGATGTTTTAATTCTGCTGTCGGGAATGTCGGGCTTTACAGATTTATTTGCATTTAAAAGATTTTCTGGTAAAATATTTTAAAAACTAGGTATTGATTTGGCTACAACAGTGGTGGCGTTAAAAGAAGCATTTAAAATTATGATCCCAGGGCAAGAGCCAGAAAAGTCACGGATATTTGTTGTAGGTAAACAATTTAAATGTTTAAAACGCCATAGAAAAAAGCCTGTCATTCATATCAATGTTTAATAAATAACCTTTAATTGAATAATTACTTTATTGGGAATAATTTAGTTTACGATTTTTTAAAGAAGAATAATTAAAAGTTGGGATTTTAATTCAAAATAAGAGTTGTTTAGAGATATTTACTCTTAACTTGGCTTAGTTATTAGTAATCATATGTAACAAGTACATAAGGGCCTGTTCGTAGAGAAATTACAAACTAGTGACCGGCTTGTAAAATATAATTGGCGTTGACCAGTTTGTGATTTCTTTACGAACAAGCCTAACATTCCAAGAGCCCGTGAGCAGCAGACCTTTGTCATTTTGTAAAAGCTGAAAGGTTGTCAGCGCATGCTCCCAACATAGGAAAAAGCGGTGGAGGACTATGAAATTTGACTCTTAGTGGCTTTGGCAGGTACCATCAAAACCTAACTTTTATCATTTTGCAAAAGCTGAATTTTACTTTGTGTTACTTGGTATCTATTAGAAGATATTTCTTTAGTCGCCAGACAGTTTTGACAGTTCCGATCCCTTGGCAGACATTTTTGGATGGCCCAATGGTCCAAAGATGTCAAATATTTGGGTTATTAAACAAGATATAACAAAAAATCTTATATAAGCTTTGTAGGGTTTCCAAAAAGGTATGTGCTTAAAATATTTCGATGTTTACAGAGAGTCCCAAAAAAGTTATTGCCATGAGGTAAGTTTTTTTAAAATTGTTGAAATTTAAATTGATATGCAGAAATTAGCCAAAAAATATAGGTATAATTAATGTAATGTAATCTTTTTTGTTGAATGTTTGCCTCTCTTATTAATTTAAATCAAATTGCTATGTCTGCAACCATACATACACAGTGTATGTATGGTTACAGCGTTTAGAAATAAACGATTTACAATTTAACAAAAAAAAACGGGTGAAACAAATAAAAAACAAGTTTTTAAAGATCTTCATAAAAGATTGTGTGCCAATTTAGTGTTGTATCAAAAGCTTCGGGCAAAAGGAAGGCGGAATATTATTTAAAAAAAACGATTAGATATGTGGTTTCTTAACTTGAAAATATAAAAAACACCGTCCTTTTTTCCAAAGTTATCCACTGTGCGTGCGCTGGTGTCCAATTCAGCTATCCTTACATTGACTTCGCGCTGAGCGAATAGTAACTTGATCTAGGGTTTAGTTGCTGCCGCGTACATTGCATAAATTCATACTAGTAAAAAATTTAACTAGGCATAAAAATTTGCCTAGTAAAATTTTACTTTTACATTACAAACACAAATTTGTATAGTAAAAATAAACCATATAAAAAAATATGGTAAACGGTTTTATGGTTATAAAACCTAAAAAATAATTCGGTAAGTCCTAGCTAATAGATCGAACCCATATTCTTTTCAATCTTGGATTTCGATCAGACAAATAATGGGCACGTAAAATTTTTATCATAATATTTACTCTGGATACGCTGCGCCCAACGATTTTATTATTTGTCTGATAAATACCCCAGATTGATGAGAAAATTAGTGCGATCTGTAGCTAATACTTACAGAATTATTCTTTAGCTTTTAGTACAATAAAGCCGTTTAACATTAAAAATATGTATTACTTATTCTCAAGTTTGAAGTTTTGTTTTCAGCTGATACTTCTCATTATATTAGGTTTATTTAATACTTCACTATAATTAACCAGAACTAATCAACGATTTTATTATTTGTCTAAATAATACCCTAGATATATAAGAAAATTGGTGCGATCTGGTAGCTAGGACTTGCCGAATTATGTTTTAGCTTTTAATACATAACCTGCATCATTTTTATTGTAATTGTAATTTTAATTATAAATTTAATAGTTTATTTTATTAAAACCGTTTAGCATATTTTTTTACATAAATATAATTTATTTTTACGTTTTTAGTTTTATTGTTAGTTGGTACTTCTCATTTTATTGATTAATTTATTTCAGAATTTTTCCATTTTGTGGCGACAGCCGTCTTAGATTTTTTTTCTACTGAGCTCTATTCTACTAATCAAGCCCTTTCATAAGATACGCATATTGATGTAATTGTAAAAAATATGTTATCTGCCATTTTGTGGCATCAGCCATCTTGAATTTTTTTATTGAACTCTAATCTACCAATCAAGCATTTTCTTTGATACCCATAATTAGGTTGTTGTGAAGTAATATGTAGTCCGCCTTTTCATATCGACAGCCATCTTGGATTTACAATCATAAAGAATGTAACATATTGTATTTTGATTAAGATTAAGAGTGTATTAACAGGTCAAGCTAAGTAAAACCGTTTAAAAAGCGCCGAACTATAAAAAGAAACTTTATGTAGTGTAATTAGGTTAGATTAGGTTAGATATATCTTTATAAAACATCATTTTTCTAAGGGTTGTGGAAAAAATAAAATAACTTAAGCTAAAGCTTAAATTAAATAAAATATTGACGTAACCGTAGTAATATTCTTTAAAAACAAATTTATTACAATGTAAAATTTCTTGCTTTAAGTTGTGATAGTTTCGGAAATATAGCCATCGTCGGGAATTCGGTAATTAAATTGCATAAATATTATTTTAAAAAAAAAAATTTTTATCCGGTAAGCTGATAGATGAAGGTCGCCTCCATTTTAAATCTAAAACTGTACCGTCCGAAGTAAGTAACAAACTACGGTTACTTTTCTTTATAACCTGGTATTTAATAAACTAAATGTGGACTTAACAGAAGACGTCTTTCCTTACTAAGCAACCTTGTGTATTTCGAAATGATTACATCAATAACAAACCATGACAAATTATAGTTATACCAAAGCTTATTTTACCAGTAATATTTCTTTTTAACCCTCAAAACGGAAACATCAAATCAAATCCGTTGAAAAGTCTGCGTGACAATAAAAGCCATTGACGTAGACAAAGAGCCCAAGCTACGTCTGACATGCAAACTTTTCGAAGATAGATATCAAAAGGATAAATCACGAAAACGGTTCAAGGCCAGCCGGTAGACAAATTGGGATACAATTACTCATTTTATCATGGCTTAATTTTTAAACATAATATATTAGAGTTTTCTACGACATTTTTATAGTTAGAGTAGCTTTTTTATCTTTTGTGACAGCTTATTTCTAACATACCAGAATAAGAACACCGTGGTTGTCAGGATATTAAATGTTTAACCCATCTTTTCCCTGTTTCGTCGACGTTGCCCAAGTACTAAAACATACAGTATTTGCCTTTCACAGCTTCTTTTAGACAACGCGGTAGTGCCATGACGGACGTTATTTTTAAATAACTACTATCTAAAATTGTCTCTCCGGCAGGGGATCGAACCGGCGACATCTAGCTTCCGAGATCAAGGCTCTGTTTACTGCGTGTCACGTAAGATGGAGAAAGAGAGAAAGAAAGAGAGAGGGAGAGAAAGAGAGAGAGAGTGCGCTTAAAAAGATATTAATCAATTTATAGGGAAGATTTACTCATATAAGCATGGATAGGCAAGGACGATAAAAAAATATGCATTAGCAAACATGATATGTTTATGCCACAGAGGAAAGTAAAAATATTACAATTTATTACAAATACTCGGTTAGTAATAATTTATGCACTAGACTAGATTAACAGACTGGATGATTGTCGCTAAAAAATAATGTTAGTAAATTAGGTTAACCTAGGTACTCTTCGCCCACCAAGTGTACCAGAATGACACTTGAAGAGACAAGGAAAGAAATTCCTTGACATCCTCGAATACTATAATCTTTCGAGGAGATTGTTGTTAAACTATTGAAAGTGTAGGAAGATGTTGGAGGCTATGAATATTTAACCATAGAACATATTGTGAACACCCTGTATAGGGGGTATGTAAGTTCTAATAATTTTTATTATTTATTTAATTTTTTTGATAATGGAAAAACACATCCTAAAGTAAAACATATAACAATACGAAATAATGTCAAGGGCTAGACCTCGAACCAAACGGGCAAGGTCGTAAACGTGCTAAGTCATCAAAAAACCGAGTTCAACTTTGTACATAAACACAGTTACCTAAGAATGCAGGGAGAAGTTTAGAGAAAGAAATAAGAAAAATATTAGATAAGAAGTAGGTAGTAGATGTAAAGTCAAGTAAAAAGTTAAAGTTTTAGTTAAGCCCCGTACGGGCTACCTCTAGTGGCACGTATGCCCGTACTAAATTTAGTTAGTCAAATAGTTGCTGTTGTCTAGTCTTATAGTGAAAATAAAAAAGATAGTTTTTTGTCCACCGGTCTTATGGTCCTAGAAAATAGTTCCATATGGTAGATTTATACAGTGACGTAAAATGGTCCCTATGTATTTCAAAATTATACGTCACAAAATTTTATTTAATTCTTTTAGAAAAATAATGTAATATGTAATAAAATAAAATTTAAGAAATCAAAAATTACAACAATAACAAGATTAAAACGGGTACCTTTATCAAATATTAAATATTAAAATAAAATAGTGTAGAATTAATTAGGATTATTAGGATGAAAAACTGGCAATATTTTAAAACAAACACATTTTTTCCGCATTCTTTTTATTTTTTGAAGGCTGACTCGATGGGCACAGTAGACTATTAAAAAAATAAGAATAAACTGGTCTTCTCGGTAGAACAGTGAATAGAGTATTTGGTCTTTAACCCAGAAGGTCCTGGTTCGATCCTTACCCAAGGAAACATTTTTAGGTAGTTGTTGATAAAAATAACGACTAAATGTAATAATTTATTAATAATAATTAATTAGGTTTAAAAGAATCGTTAGCCTATCCTTAAAGTGTCTATAATTCTTAAAAGTACTAAGTAGACGTTATTTTTAAATAGTTTTTTTCTACAAAAAGCATTAAATAAATTATTTCTTAACACCCATTACACCAAATGACACTACTGTTTACGACATCATTAGTTTATTAAGTTGTTTGTAGAAAAAGTCTTACACGAAATAACGCTTATGTGGTAACAAATTATTCGGAAAAAATGTTCTTTTGGAATATGCTAACAAAACTTCCTAGTTCTATTTGAATAAAAAGAAGTTATGTCCATAAATAGGGATTTGCAAACTTTTACTCCACATGAAGAAGTAGTCAAAGACAAAAGATGACTGGTTTAATTTTTGCATGGCTACTGGACTTAAAATTAAGCGATTTAAATTGGCTTGGCACTTTAGATAGAAATTTAATAAATTACATTTTTACATACATATGCAGTAGTGTAAGCTGTTACCACGTTACTGTATTCAGAATGTCATATTATCAGTGGTTGATTTACCAACTGGCTGGAGAGGCTACAGATTTCATACACTTTTTATTTCAATAAACAAAATTTAAAAAAACACGACATGATTTATTAGTAATAAGGTACTTAGTAAGTCTGTGTTTGTAGGTAAAGACCTTTCTTTTTGCTCCTTAATTTTTATTTACGTGCATATGATTGTGGACTAAGGTATCAAAATTCCGAGGCGGAAAAAATATTGTAAAGCCAGCCTATGGAAAGCAAATATTATATAATTCCGCTACTGCATAAACTATACCGGTGGTGCCATTTAAAATTTGAAAGTAGTGGTCATTTTAATTTCAGGAAACCGAAAGTGATAAAAAGATTATGGATCGCCCAATGCGCATTTATCTTAAATATGGATATACCAAATTGAAAAAGTTATTGCCAATTAAGACAAAATTGATTTAATTAGTAAAATGCATTAACCCAATATACAAACCGATTAGTACGTCTAAATTTTATTTTGCACCAAATTTTTTAATGCAAATAAAAATTGCACCCAACCAAAAATATTACGAAAAGTTAAAAAACAAAAATAACAATAACCACTTAAATAAATTTCAGTGCAACTGACTTTACACTCTACCTCCCGAAGATATTAATTTGGGCCAAAATGTAGAGTAACAAAACCTTTTATTTAAAAAAATAAACGTACAGTGTGTCCCAGGATGGGTGTTACAAAAGGTGAATTGGACCAAAAATTTTGAATTTTAAATCGGGTTTTTAGGAAAGCTGGTTGAATGGTCTAAAACTAAGAATTACAAATTTTACTTCGATTGGGATTATACAGGGCAAGCTATAAGAAAAATATAAAAAATACTAAAGAGTTACGTACTTTTATTTTTTTAAATATAACCAAATTGTATGATTGAATGTTGTAAAGAATTCAATTGTGTGTGTCAAAATTTAAAATTAAAACATTAAAGTAAAAAATAAGTTTTCTCATTTTCGTAATATCTCATTTAAATTTAATTACTGGACAAAAAAGAGCAAAATTTAAGGAAAACTTAAACATATTTTGTAAAATTCGCTTGGTCGTGTCAAGTATTTAAGTGTTGCAAAATATGTAAAAAAATACAAGATTTTTTTTCTTTAATACTTGACATAAAATTCAATTTTCTTAAAACATTTACTTTTAAAATTTTGTTCTATTTTTAAAAATAAGATTACTTTACTTCTAGGATTTTTCATAATTTTACCTATAACTTGTCCTGTATTATACCAATCAAAGTAAAATTTTCTATTCCTTAGTTTTAAAACATGCGACCAGTTCTTCAAAAATGCCGATCATAAATTTAAAAATTTTTGATCCAGTTTGACCTCTTATACCACCGATCCTGGAATACACTGTATAATAAAAAGCAATTCCGCATCTCACCTAATACAAAAGAACATTCCGAGAAATGGTGGTAATAAATGCTTTAACTCTGAATTTTGACATAAAATTCAATTCTTTACAACAGTTACTCATAAAATTTGGTTCTGGTTTTAATAAAGTACTTTACTCCTGGCCATTTTTTATATTTTAATTTAAAACTCGCCCTGTATAAAACCAATTGGATTTTTTGTTGTATTTTTTAGTTTTAGACCATGCGACCAATTTTTTCAAAATACCTAATAAAAATTTTAAAATTTTTGATCCATTTGACCCCTTGTAACGCCTATCCTGGGACACACTGTATATTAAAAGCAGTTCCGCACCTGACTTAAAACAAAAGAACATTTCAAGAAATTATAGTCATTATTGCTTAAACTTTAAATTTTGACATAAAATTTAATTCTTTTCAACAATAATTACTCCTAAAATTGTGTTCTATTTTTAAAGATAAAAGTACTTTACTCCTAAGAAGCTGTGGCGGCGAGTACGTGGGTCCACGGGGGCAAATGCACCCAAAGAGGTGAAATGTATGGGTGCAATGCATCCATATGAAAAATTACATTTTAAGTTTTTTGTCCTTCTTGAGGAACCTTTTTTTGCTCTTCAAATTTTAATTACGTAAGAATAAAAAATAAAGAATAGAATATGTGAAAAAAACGAAGTAAAATAGTAAAATGTAAAGGTGCTGACCTTTTTTTTGCTCTTAAAAAAAATTCTTGTCACTTGGCGCAGGCAAACTCAAAATCCGCCCCGCCTGCAAAGAAGTTTTCATATTTTTACCTAAAATTCGCCCTGTATAATACCAATTTGATTTTTTGTATTTCTTAGTTTAAGGCCATGCAACCAATTTTTCCAGAATGCCGAATAAAAATTCATTATATTTGACCTATTTGTCCTCTTGTAACACCTATCCTGGGACGCACTATATGTATATTAAAAATAGTACCGCATCTGGCTTAAAACAAAACAAGATATTGAGAAATTGTGGTAATAAATGTTTTAACCTTAAATTTTGACATAAAATTTAATTCTCTACAACACCTATTCTGGGACACACTGTATATTAAAAGCAGTTTCGCATTTCACTTAAAACAAAAGAACATTTAGAAAATTTATGATGATAAGGCACGTAAGGTTTGAAGGCCGTCTCATCCGCTAATGAGAACACAATTGTTCATTTTTTCCTACTCGATTTTCGAAAACGGCTTTTGAGAAGAAAGAAAATCCTTAGAAAATCCCTAAAGTTATCTCGATCGCTTTTCGCAAAGGGCCGATATTTTCTTTATCAAGCGGGATAAAAAAACTTTAAATCCACTTAAGAGCTAAGTAAGCAAGAGGAGTTTTATAAACCAAGAAGATGAGCACTTTCCAGTGTTTTAAGGAGGTTTTTTATTTTTTTAGTGCAAGTATATTTCTTGAAATGTACAGGGTGTCTTATTTTGGTTGCAACAGCGGGGTATCTCAGTTATTATTAAAGATAGAACCTTGCGGTTTTTGCAGACCTAAGCTGCTTTTTTGTGAAACGAAAGGTGCCATAAGCAAAGCTGTCATGGCTCTTTTAGTTTCTGAGCCACAGGGTGATTTTAAAAATTTTGCATTTTCAGATTCAGACAAAATTCCCAATTTTCATATTTCATATCCAAAATTTTGCAGTAGGCCATGCAAAGCAATCAGATTCCAGTTTGCTTATCGACTTGACTGCTGTAGGGCTGCCATCCTTAGTTAAGACATTCTAACTTCCTTTTTTAATATGTTTGCCTATAGGCATATATCAGTTATTCTATGCATTATGTATCTATTCTCCCTAGTTAACAACGTCCTAACTTCATTGTGGGTGTTGTGTCAGTAAAGTTAGGACGTTGTTCCTTGGGAGAATAGATAACTAATGCATAGAATAACTTGTATATGCATATAGGCTAACATTTTAAAAAATGGAGTTAGGCCGTTTTAACTAAGAACGGCAGGGTGGTGATTACGTCACGACTTTCTAAATTGGATTTTGCTTTTAAACCTAATAATGTTTTTTTGTTACATAAATAAAGGTAGATACCATTTTCTTAAGCAAAATTTTTGATTAGTAAATGATTTTCATTAAAGAATTTTTTTAATTTATTATTAGCATATTCTATTTCTTTGGTTTTTATTTAAAAACACCTTATAATCTATTATACCCACTGACATTTTTAATCAATGCAAAACATTTTCTTTTTGTGAAAACTATGGTTTCTAACTTCTTAACCCTAAAGCAATACATTTATGTTTTTTCTGAATCAATAATAAAATAAATACTTTATGCTAACAATAAATTAAAAAATATATTTAATTAAAACTATTTACAAATTAATATTGTTGCTCGTGTAAGCGCTACATACCTATATTTATATAACCAAAGAAAAACATAATTAAATAAAATAGCAATATTCAATTTTAAAATTTGTAAGGTAAACCCCACTACAATAATCAAGTCAATAAAAAAACTTTAAAATGATGTGTCACAAGACCCCCTTTCCATTTAATTTTTTTCCTAGATGGCGCCCAACCGGCCATCTTGAAATATTCATCTGTCAATTTTACTCTTAAATATAGTGTTTATTCATCAATTTTATATCCTAAAGTTTAATTTTTTTAAACTTATCCGTTTAAAAAATAAAGGAAGGGTGGATATTAAAGAAATGCATCGTATTTTTAGATGGTGCCACTATAAATCAAATTTATAAAATCCAAGTTATTCCTACATTAAAATTGGGGAGTAGAAAAATTAAATACGTTTAGACTGGAATAAATCCATTTTTTTTTTATTAGATTTTACACCATTGATTTGAGTATATGGCAAAAATACAGAGTGTCTCTAAAAGATATGGAAAAAATGCTACCACAAATCCCTTGGTCTAAAATATGACAATCAAACCCAACTTACCTTTGTCCAAAATGGATGATTTTGGAGATACAGGACGTCAAACATTTATTATGGTTTTAATTTTTATAATTAATTTTGTTAATAATAGGTGTATTGTTTTCATATTCGGCTAAAAGAAGTTTTTGAAGGTGATAAATTAGAATCTGTTATTAATTTTATTGTAAACGCTGGAGGTCACCATGTGCGGTAGCGTTATCAAATTTAAAATGAAATTACTTTTTAGGCCGGTCAGTATGTTACTTTTTAGCTTAAAATTTTAAATCTTAAACACATTTTACATAGGAAAAGTATACGTATTAAAAGTTGATTTAAGCCGCCGTTTTTAAATATTCGGATTTAAATAATTAATTTCCTGTATGGCCGAAGTATGATGATTATCTTATTTTAGTCAGAAATTGGAGCATTTTTTATTGTTTTTTTATTTGTATATAAATAGTAGTAAGTATATTAAAAATAAATGTATGAATGAATATTCATGTTTAAGTTATGCGCCCTTGAAGTGGTTAAAGAAAAAAATACCATGTGCTCTTCGCCGACAGATTCTTGATAATATACAAATGTCATTATCGCATGAGCCAACAAAACTAAAGAAAACATTTTTTTCCATAAAATGGTAGCTACCCAAAAATAGGGATTGGTTTTTTTTACTTATTTTTAAGCTTTCTGGAATGTTTTTAAAATGTTACAAATTTTTTGGTTTATGCGACAGGGAGATATTTGATTAAAACTTGAGATATCGTGGCGACCGTATTAAAAAAAGCAGTTTTATAAAATACGTGTTTTTACGTAAAGTTTCAGGCAGCGCAACCGTACATAATATACCATAAGTTCCCTTCATCAGCCAACCCAGCTTCATACATAATAGAGATTTATTGCAAGTTGTCTAATTAGGACCGGGTATTATTTATAGCGGCCCTATATAAATAGTACCTGTACTCGTAATTTAGAGTTATTGCACATCATGTTAACAGTACTATTAATCATAAAAAGGGGAAATATTTTGTTTAAGAGTCATAAAATGTAGTTAGCGATTGGTGGTTTTTCTTTCGTGTTTTATGGTGTACGCTTTTGTTTCATACAATCACAGCAAAACATTTGAAAAAGCATGTTTAAAGTATTTTAACCTTTAAAAATTTTACGATTTTGTAGTCGACTGCCGTTCGGTTACACGAACAGTTCCGAAGTAAAAATAAGATCAAAATAAGGCACATAAAAAAACCGGCATAAATAAAACCAGGCATTATCCTTATTAAGTAAGTCCTAAGTATTATGGACAAAAAGATAGTTATTCATACGGGTACCCCGCCCTCCAATACCCTATTGTTACAGTCGTCCGCTTAAACCAGTCTAGTTTTCACGTCACTAAGGGCTGTAACTTTAAAAATAATTCGAATTTTAAAAAACCCCTTTAGGGAGATATTTTTAAAAACCTAAACTATCGAACTATAGAAGAAAAAAATGTCTTTTTATGTTTCTAGACTAGATTACCCCTTTAATTAGATGATTTAAAAAATAAAAGTTCAAATAAACTTTTATTCTACATGTCTTAACTTTTAAAATACAGAGTGGTAAAAAAAGTTTTTTTATTTACCACCCTGTAAAGCGTGAATCTGGACATATAGAAAGTGTTAAGTATTATTGTAAGATTAGCCATCTCAAAAACAAACTGCCTAAATCAACTTTTACCAAATATACCTTTCTATATTAAGTATGTTGAAGAAAAATTTCTTACTTAAGGTTACATAGAGGGTGGCTCAAAAAAGTGATTTTGCTTTTAATTCTCGCAAGATACCGCACGTAGCGCTTTTGGAGTTTACAATTAAATTGATAAAAAAATCTAATTTCTCACTACTAAAACCCCCTTTAGCCAAAAAATGTTGTGACAATAGACTCATTTTATTAACAAAAAAACTTGTTAAAAACTAAAACCAGAATACATTTTTGACAGTCTATATCTCCGACATCATCCAATTTTGGACTAGGGTAAGTTGGATTAGATCGTCATATTCAATTTAATGTGATATATCATTTTTACTAGTTTCTAGTTTCTGTAATATGGCCATCCTTAGGAATTTGATAGTAAACTGGCATTTTTAAATAAAACACCCTGTATATTGTAGCATCATTAGATAGATAGTTCAAGGAGCTTTAGTAAAAATACCACCTTCAATATGTCTTTTTAATATTTTTGGAAATTTGGCCATCCAAATCTAAAAATTATGTTAAATTTCCATTACTACAGCTCTAAGTTACAAGCACTATACCTTGGCCACTATAAATTGATAATAAATACCTAGTAAGTAATTCCGGTTACTGAAGTTTTAAACCAATAAATCACATTTTTTTATTGTGGTAACTAGGGTTACTGAATTTTTAAACCAGTGAAATACATTTGTTGTTCAGATGTTTTTCTTAATTTATAGTGAAGTGAGTGAATGAGTATAAGTTTAAGGCTAGTTTTACACCAATCAAACTTCTTGTCAATTAAGTTGGACCAAGTTTATCTTGAATAAATTTGATAATGTAAAAGAAAATTGGATATCAATGAAATTAAAGGTCGTCTTGTCAAATTTATTTGAAGGATTAGAACACGACCTATTTTTCGTCAAATATTTGATGCTAAACTTTAAAACTACCAACCCAATTAATTAAAAATTGACAGTGGGCAACTACTTAACCTCTATTTTATCGTGATTGGTGTGATGTTTGGTTTTTACCCTGATATTTGCTTCAAAGAAGTTTTTCAAATAATTTTCCATTTTACACTTTTGTCTTTAAACAAATTGTATCAAATACTTGACCAAACTTATTTGACAAGAAGTTTGATAAGTGTAAAACCAGCTTTAGTGTCGTCAGACAGTGTATCTTATACTATTTTTTTGATTTGGATGGTCATATTTCCAAAACTATTTGAGATAGACATATTAAATGTGGTATGTTTTAAAGCTCTTTTAAATATCTATTTAATGGTTATGTAATATACAGAGTGTTTTATTTAAAAATGCCAGTTTACTATCAAATTTCTGAGGATGGTCATACATCCGACACTAATAAAAATTGGATTTAATAAATGTTGACTTTTTTAAAGCTCCTTGATAGATCTTTTAAATGATGATATAATATTTAGGTTAAAATTTTTTAAAAGTATTTTTTTTCAATAAATCAAAAATCCCATGCTCAATTGTTTTTCTGTTGGCAGCATGTTAATCGGCGAGAAAAATACTACAACTTAACAGTTTAACTGACTTTGTATATTCAATAATAAAGAATTTAGGCATAGTGCCGACTTAAGTTTGATCACTCTGTGTGTGCGTTTTTGTTTAACGACTTACCCAACTTTTAACAATTAAAAAAAAGCTAAGCCGCTGCCAAGCCTCTTAAAAACGTTTTTTAAAAAGCTGTAAAACACTTTTCTTACTTGTTGCGTAAAAAGGTTTTATAACTTTTTGCACAATAGAAGGGACGGACGAAAAATAAGTCGTTTCCTCTTAACATGCCTTTGGTTTCCGGTCTTTTTAATATGCATTATTAGGGAATTCTGCCAAAATAAAAGACTTAGGTCTTAAGGATGGTATTTCTTGGTTTTTTAATTTACCTTCTTATAGTAGGGGAGCCCACGATGTTAAATTGGGATTTACTTGAGCGTCATAGAGACCTATTGGGTTGCAAAGCTTAAATGATGGATGAAAAAAAAATTATATAATGTACGAGTATACCTTTTCATCGGTGAGGGAAGCGGCTATAGATTTTTATTTACCCTATTTTATTTTTAGTTATTGAAATAATACTTCATTATTTTATTTACTATAGTGAAATTTTTTCCCGGCTCACTACATAATCTGCCGCGTTGTAGCAAATCTCTAAAGCCCTCTCTTGGGCTCCCCTACCATTATACATGAGTAAAATAGGAACGTAGATAAATAAAACAAATAACTTCTTATCATTGAAAAATGAAAATTATTAATTTTTTATTTAACATGTCGGTTTTCTCATAAAAAAAAGTTTAAAAACATAAAAAAAAGTAATTTAACCTACTAAAAAGCTAAAAATAATAAATAGGTAAAAAAATTAAGTTAATTAATATTATGTGTTTTTAAAATGTAAAAGCTGTAGTTTATTTAGAAACTCTGATTTAGTATGTATGCACATATTTATGTTATTAACTCACTTAATAAAAAATTACAAATTTTTAATTATTGAGTTTTTAGCTTTTAAGTAAGTTTTAAAGCTGATTTTTTTTAATTATTTATTTTTCTCTTTTAGGTTTATAAATAATATTTAATTGGTGCACACACTCTACTTAGCTCTTCACGTATATATGGCGGCAATGACGCCTATAGTAGGTATATGATCTAAGAACTTAACAGCAACAGTTACGTCTCTAATAGATATATGAACTAAGTACTATGTAACTTCAAATACTGACAAAGCCTAACTACTGGTCGACTTCCCCAGAATGCCACCATAAAATCCTGACTTGGTTTCAATAAGACTACCTCGAAAACGCCATCTCCAGTTTGACTGCTAGGCGCTACTGTCTCGTCCAAAGAGAATGGAGAAGGGGAGAGGAACAGTTGATTTACCCCCACCAATTAAAGAATGGCACACAACTGCGACTGGTGATTGTGTTCAGCGACCGAAAGAGCTCGTCAAAGTTTTATTTTATTCTTGCTTAAAGTTGGTAAAAAGCAGGTGCTTGGTTAAAAGTATGGATTTATTTATAATTTTTTTGTTTCAGTACGCACTTTTTGCGTAACATTTTTGTGTCTGAATCAATACTATCAGCCAAATATCTTGCGAACTTTAACCGGTTTGATGGTTAACTTAACACAGCGGGATTACTCGTCATGCGCATGAGAAGTTCTTTTTTCGGCTTGCTATTGGCTGTTATAAATGTCAAAACTCTTGACTTTCAATATGTTCAATATGGCTGATGTTTTGTGATTGTTGTGGCTGTTTATTTGTTTTGTGTTTTATTCGGTTTAATTTTACGTGTGACCTGTGTTATAAATATAAATTATTGAAACAACATTTGTGTAAATTTAATGGTTTTTTAAATAAAGTATTTTTAAATTATTTACGTTGTTTTTTTATGAATAAAAACAAATTAACACTTTATGTAAGATTCATTTTTTAACAAAATATTATATACATTAATATTTTACATAAATACGTAAAATATATTTAATGAATATCTTGCTGGAGGTAAAAACACAATGAACCAATAAAGGATTTCTGTGTGCGTCACTCCATATTTACAAAATTTCCTTGAACTGTAAGACAGACAAATGACCAGTTTAAAAAGTATTAATAGTGATAAAAATTATACTAAAGCAAAAAAATAAAAAGGCCTAAACACTAAATAACTGACCCAGTTGAGGTACAAACCAAGATTAGAGTGTGTCTACTTAAGTTCGTACCATAAGGCAAACTATTATTAATTTTACGAAAAAATTCAACCATCCCATATTAATTGTTTTCGGTGGTAGGTATATGAAATATCTTAAAAATTATGAATTTTTCTTAAGAGGAAAGTACACTTATTTTTGTCAATATCGAAAATTTGTGGAAAAAAAGATGTTTAGGATTTAGATTTTTTTTCTGCAATACCGAGCATTTTTGAGCTTCCTTTACAAAAGTATTTTATTTCAAGATAAGTAAGTATCCAGTATTGTGGAAACGTAAATTTTCATTGTTAATTAAAACCTACAATCTTATCTGCTTCCTCATACCTAAAAAAACAAGTATGTAGATATCGAATAAAATGGACCAAGCACAGTGGCCTATGGAAACTGAAATCCTACTACGCTTTTCTCAGTATAAGTAATATTAACTTATACACTATAATACCTTTCAACTAAATAGGATTAAAATAAGTCTAAAATTTATTTGGTTGGTAAGTTTAAGCGTGCTATTTTCATATATTTCTTAAAATTATACACTTCTTTTACATTTTACAACCATTCGTTATGCTAAATATGTAATTTCACAATAAAAGTTTAGTTTTTAAGAAATAATTCTATTTAGATTTTCATTTTTAGTTCTTATTTCCCTAAAATTTATATATATTTTTCCACATTAACCTATTCCAATCTAAGTATAAAATAGACTTCTACCAAATACATTTTAATACACCATTAGCACTAAATTACCAATATTTAGTCATTAAATTATTAATAAATTTCAGTATTACCCACATTTCACACTTTTTATTAATGTTTTATGTATATTTACTCAATAAATCAATGTTTTTGAATATACCGCCGATTTTGACATTGGAGTGCGTATGCGCATGCCCTGCCATCCCGCAGACCCTTTCTTCAAATTGTGCCACTTTTCGAAACGGCAATTGATCCTCTATCCTTGTCTATTCTCTTTGGTCTCGTCTTAAATTTAATAACATCATTTTATGGAACAGTAAAAGTGGCAATAATAATGTGTCATTTATTTTAAAATACCTTTTTAAATAAACTAAAATGAAATACATTTTTATTTATTCCAGATATTTTCGGAACGGCTGCAAATTTTTAAATGTTTAAAGCAAAATATTGTTAAGCATAAAAATTCTCAACTTTGATCCAATTTAGCCAACTTTGTTACCTTACCGTTTCCAAGATCGAGATCCTTATGATGCCCCTCGAATTTGTATCACCCTGTTTATACTTATAATATAAAATTAAATAAATAAGTATTTACGGTTCTTTGTCAGTTTATTTTATCCCATTTAAAAGGAGTTAGCAAGTTCTATGTTTTTAATGTTTTTATAGCGTTAAAATTTAATTTTAATTGTTTTTAATGTATACTTTAATGCAATGCCAGCTTCTGACAAATAGTATTATTTTTCGTACATACATTCTAATGAGTTTAGTTTCCATTTCGTGTTGCTACCCGATGCAGCCGAGGTGAATTCAAACAGATTATACACGTGGAACAACAATGTTGCATGCTTACTCACTAATATTTAAAGCTTTATAACTGGCTTAGAGGCTAAAAATACTAAGTGATATTAAAATATTAAGTGCCATTAGCAATGTAGTTATTTTAAAAGTGTGTTCTAAATCTAAATGGTTAAAGGTTTAATGTCACTACTTTTTAACCTAAGCAAAGGGACTCGTGATGCTGCACGTATGCATCCCTATGCGATTCAACTGGACAGACCCCGAACTTCACACTTCGTTCGTTCATTTATCCCTAAAGTTTCTAGAATGTGAAACCTGCTGCCAGAGAAGGTATTTTTCGGTCCCCCAAATCTTTAAGTTTTTAAGTCCTGTGTTAACAAACTTTCTCTTACCTTGCTCAAGACACTCACGGTACGTTAGTACTTAGGCTTTCAACCTTTGTGGATGGCCAAACATTTAAAAAAATACACTAAAAAAATGGTAAAATTTTTTGACACAACTCTTAGCCATTATTCCTATTAATTTTGCTGGTTTGTTGCTAGACTAACAGGCATTTTACAATTCATTATATTAGGTTAGTACAAATTATATTTTTACCAGCTGGTAAGATATGACAACACCACATTTAAGGTAAAAAGTTCAGATTCGCATAAATATGTCCAAAACGCCTTAAGCTGCGTTTACAAATTTCGGGATTTAAAGGTTTCTGGGAGGGTAAAATTGAACAGTAATACCGTCGGTGTTGCCAGATTTTCCAGTTTCGCGCTACTTGTAATGTTTTTGGTATTTTAAAAGGAATGCCCTATTTATTTTAATTACAATAAAAGGAGTGTGCCAACTTTAACAAGATTCCAAATTTTTCAAATATTTAAATAATATTTATTTTTTTTTAACTAGTCATAGAAATATGACAACGCCGCAATTTTAATAAAATTTGGCAGCAATGATGATATTACTGAGCAATTAGGCATGCCGAAAAACCCCTAAATACCAACTTTTGTAAACATAGCTTTAGCGAATTTAGAGATATTTAGGCACTAAGTTACTTTTTGCTGAAAGTGTAGTAAATCATATCTCGACAACTAATGGAGACAGAATTTTGAAAATTTAGAAACTTACTAAATTTGATCCGCCCAATTTAGTGCAATCAAAATGATTAAGGCATTTCATTTAAAAAAAACGTAAAAAAATAAGTGTATCGTAAAACTGGAAAGTCTGGCAACAAGGCTAATATTACTATTTAATTCCACATGTCCTAAACATCTAGAATACTAAATTTAGTAAATGTAGCTTTAGCGGTTGTCAAGATATTTAAAAGTTGCGGTAATTGTTACTAACCCAGTATATAACAAATCTATACTAATATTATAAAGAGGTAAAGTTTGTAACTGTGTTAGTTTGTAGCCGCTAATCTTCGAAAGTACTAAACCAATCATTAAAATTATTTTACTTTCAGGAAGCTACACTATTCAGGAGTGTTATAGGCTATATTCTACAATGATTAAACAAGAAGTTCAGAAAAAATAATGGCATATGTTTATCAAGTCAGCAAAAAAATATAAGTATTTAAACGGATTGAATTTCCTATATGAGCCTCAGCGGGTTATTTTTATAAAAAGATCTGCATGGCCTAATACTCAATCATCAGATATTAATTTTTTGCAGTGGTATACGAGTTATGGCAAAAAAATGTTAATAATGTAAATAATTAAGTTTTTATATTTGTAAGTTTTTTTTATTGACGTTCGTTCCCTGGACGATTTGCCAGCACTCGCCCGTGGGATTGGCCAGATTGCGAGCTCGAAACTCCCGGTTATCCCGAAACTATCACTATACTAAACTAATCTTAAATGTTTAAACTGTATCATCTGTAATTAATATGTGATATATATGCTCCATTTAAAGTTAGAGATACATAGTTAGTTAGACAGATAGCACAAACACAGGAAAAATACTTTTCACGCTTCGGAGCGACGGCGAAGCGACTTACACAAATGGAAATGTCGCCTCGGAAAACATTTAAGATTGGGAATTTATAAGATTTTTTTTTTTTTTAATTTTCAGATTTAAATATTATTATAAGTTAAGAATCCATTGAGTAGTGTTTATTAGATTGTTATCAATATTTGCAAGGACTATACTTATATCAAAAGGGCGGTTAATTCCGTTTTTACTTACTTCATTATACATATCAAAATTAAGTATTGCATTGATTGGGCATGAAAAGAATATATGGTTAAGATCTTCCTCTTGACCCCATTCGCAATAGGGTGTATACTGGATTCCAATCTTATATAGATGTTGTTTGGTTACACAGTGTCCCGTTCTTATTCGCACTATAGTGGTTAGATGTCTTCTGTTTATATAATGTAAGCAATGATGCCAAGGTTTGTTTGGGAATTTTTTGGTTATTTTTCCGTACTATTTTCCTTTTAGTTTAAGTGATTCTTTCCAGGATTCCTCAAATTTTTGTCTGATGTTTGCTTTAATATTAGGTAGAATATCAGCTATATTTAGTTTTAAGTCTAACGGTATATTTAGTCCACAGCCTATTTTTGCTAATTAAGTTATTTTTTATTTTAAACATCTTTTTTTTATAAAAAAATCGACATTGTTAAAAATAAAAGTACTTTTCTCCTAATCAAAATCAAATTTTTTGACATACCTCGTAAACCATTGCATGATTTTAGGTTTTAGGCATTGCAAAAAGTTTAATAAAGAATAACTTTTTTCGTAAAATTAATAATAAAAACAAATTCTCCATGATGAGAACTAAAAGTTATTATTTTTTGTAAATAGTTGCAATTGCGTATTTGTAAGTAATTTTTAATTCTAAATATTTTTTTCTTATAAAAAAATTGATATTGTTAAAAAGAATGGTACCTTTCCCTTGAGTAAAATTTTTTAACATACCTCGCATACCACTACAAATGAATATCTGATGATTGCATTTTAGGTTTAAGGCATTTCAAAAAGTTTAATAAAGAATAACTTTTTTCGTTAAATCAATAATAAAAAAGTTTCCTATAAGGTGCAAACTTAAGTAGACACGCTGTATATAAGCTAAAACAGAGAAAAAATACTGTTTTATATAAGATATACTAACTTTTAGCAAACGAGAGAAAAAAAATGCGTTTATTTACAGAAAATTAAAAAAGTAAATATTTAAAGCTAATTCAGGTAGTACAATAATAGGAAAACGGACACCCAATAACAAGATAAATCATCTGTCCAGGAACCAGCATAATGCTAGAATTTTGATTTTTTTATCTAAAAACATGAGACGCATACCATATATAAACCAGACACTATTGGCCCAAGGAAAAACATTTTGGTTAACAACATCTTTAAAATTTATTTGAAAAAAAATATTTTTGGTTACAAACAAAAATTTCAAGCGAATTCTTTTTTTAATTTAATCATTTTTTTTCGAAATAATAATTCCATAGTAGAATGACAATCCCATTGTACGTATTAAATAGCATATTCCAGATATCAAATAATGAATTCTACCCAAAGCAACGGGCCACCTGAATAGTTTTAAAAGTTTTAAGTAAGATTTTTTTTTTTTTGAATGACCCGATTTACTTTATTTGAGGAACGATAAATTAATAACCAAATTAAAAAATGTATTCCGAAAAAACTAAGATTCATTTTAATAAACAGATTTTGTTTTTAATTCGTATTTTTGATCATGAAAATTTTGCACAAACTACCGCAGGTGTGTTAAAATTTAACCAGAAAATTCAGATAAAACATGTTTTTTTTTAAACTGCATTTGTATTTTTTTTTTTGATTTTTTTTTTAATTGCCCCCTCTTAAATTAAAAAAAAATCAAATCTATAGCCAGTTAAATTTTCTTCACTCTATAATCATTTTATGCATGACTTTCAGGTGCATCTAGTTACAATAAAAGGGCAAACATCCTTCTGAAATTTGTGATTTGCCAATAACATTTTTAAAAAGAACCATAACTGAC